>JAOVYW010004028.1:0-12522 GCA_025775045.1 Hiodon tergisus | reverse complement strand
TATGTACAGTCAGCGATGTACAGTCAGTTATGTACAGTCAGCGATGTACTGTCAGTTATGTACAGTCAGTTATGTACAGTCAGCGATGTACAGTCAGTTATGTACAGTCAGCGATGTACTGTCAGTTATGTACAGTCAGTTATGTACTGTCAGATGCATTCATCTTCTACCTCTACGTTCAGTCTGTCCTCCGTTAGGATCTTCTCTATACTCCATCGTGCCACAACTGACCACCCTCTGGGCAGCTTACCCCCCTGGAATAGGAGGCATATTTGATTGTGGTATCTACCTGCTCTCCTTTTAAAAACATGTTTGTTGTAGATACGGGTCTAGATTTGATTTAGATGCTGCTGTAAAAAGATAAGCAAACATTTTGGTTTCATTAATTCGTTTTTTGGCATAACTGTCTAGAAGGCTGAAACTAATTTTACTTGTCCACAATTAGCCTTCAATTATCATTCTTTCTCCGAAGGTTATGAAATTAGCATCCTGTTTCCTCCGAAAGTTCAGTCTTCTAGCTCTAAATGACTTGCACCGCATAGCTCTATTTGGTTCGTCCAGAGCCAAGCTGACAATCTGAGTGGCCAATCACTAGGGAAAGACGGGAAGAACGTATGACCTCAGGGACCAATCAGAACTGAAAGGCAACCGCAGAAGGGAATCTTGGTGTCCTCTAATTTATAAATGTGTGCAAATCTGCTACATCCACAACATGGACATGGTGTCTTAAAGGCTGAAAGAACTCCAGAGTTACAGTAAATTCCTTGTCTGCCGGTCCCCTGGTTCATTTACATTCCACCAGGATATATAGCGGCGCAAGGCTGGTTATGCAGGAACGCCGTATAGATCAAGCTACAGGCTTTGCAGCTTATCGGAGCCAGCTATACTTTCACAGCTCTGGAGGCAATTATATGATCAAAGATGGGACAGGATCGATGCCTGCAAGCAATTTGCCTGGCCGTGAAGCCTTGTTAAAAAACTATTATTCCCACATAGTGGAGAGAGTCTCGCAAATCAGACCCTGCTCAGAGCTACCGGGCCGGCCCGGCACCTGATTCTATCTGGAGGCCGTAACATATAAACAACCCTTCGCCTGTTCGTTCTGGGGGAACAGCCAACGGCCCACCTGCATGGGGGTTAAACGGCCAGGGGACTGTTTTTATTAGCCTTTAAAAGCCCTCGGCTTTTACGGCCTAATAAATCAAGGCAGGACGCGTTTCATCGAGCCAATGAATTTCAGTTCACACCGGTCACTGAGATAACAATAACAATGACAAATGGAGCCGTCACAGGTGAAGGGCGGCGTTGCGTTCCCAGCCCAACAGGGCTCCATCAAACGTTTTTACAACATTTAGACAATCGACAATTTTAGGATATCTCCGTGGATTGAGATGGCCTGTAAAAAGCTCGACAGGCCTTGATTCAGTGAGCAGTGAACTGAATATGAGAGAAGGTATATCCTCAACCTTTATGTGCCCTCTTCAAGGGTATAAGAGCAGCGACCTCCTGGTTTACGAAACCCGACACAACACCTCATGAAGTGTTTAGGATATTATCCTCTGAAGAACGAATAAGCCCGCTTTTAGATTGGTTCTGTGTTGATTTAGAACATTCTACACTGTCATGTCATGATTATTGGATATGCTATTGTTTAGATTTTGGGTTACAATTAATAACGACACGACGATTGACACCACAGAATATACACATCTTTTTTTTTTGCACCAAGTACTATGATTGCATTAGCAGAAATCAATTCCTATTTAATCAAACCAAGCGAATTAGACTGGAACGTTTCTTTGGCTGAAATGTTAATTTCGATCTATAATGCAGACACGAGTTTAATTTCTTTCAGACTCCGGGGTTGTCGCAATCCTGCCTAGATGAATACACGCAGTAAATCGGCATGCGGGCTTGTCTGTCGTAATTAATGCTGATGAATCTCATCCAAAGCTAGAGGCCACGGTTCATTCTCTGACGAGCATTTTCGAAAACGAGCCGGCTGGAGTCTCTGCCGCGACTTTACTCGGCAGGTAATCGGGGAAATTAATCGTTCTCGCTATTAAGAGAATAACCGTGCTTTCGCGTGCCCGACTAAAGTAGACGCGGTGTCCACTCGGTGACATCGAGGCGCCAGTGGGGATGAATGCGTCTTGAGTCGAAGATAGAGCTACCAACAAGATGCACATGACGTGTCAAACATCCTCTGGGTATTTAAGACTGTGCCGTGTGACCCTTAACATGATTAGTAGCATTGTGAAACATTTAATGCATGATCTGCAGTCCTAACTAAATAGCTCAACTTGGTTTCCTACAACCGTCTAGCCGACTATAGCAGACAGCAGTTATATTATTGTTGTTATACTCGGGATTATAGGGTTTATTCTCACAATTGATCATCGACCCCCCTGGTCTCGTGAATATGCGAAGAGTGAGTAAATAAAACGTTTTGGTATAGAATTCCTCTTCACAATGGTGGCAAGTGGTTCATGTAACACTATTTATAGTGAAAACACCAGTTGGAATAAAACGCATGGAAGTTTCACTCCAGGCAGGGATTGCATACGTTGTATTTAGCGACTTTAAAAGCAGTTATCTAAATTGATCTTTACTTTCCTATGAATTACGTTTAAATTATTGATGCAGGATAATTATATTTTCTATCGTTTATCTGGTAAGCCTTACACTTGAAAGCAATATTTATCATTAAGCTTTACAGCAAGACACTAGATACAAATACAAGAGTGGTATTTAATCATATCTATTAATTAATTTTCAAAAGCTGTATCATCTTTTCACAATTAGCTTAGACAGCGCTGAAAGCGGATGTTTGATTTTATTCCGTTTATAAATTATGTAAATTCATATAGTTATACGTATAGTTATCACTTATAAATAAGATAATGCAAAAATGCGTAATGAAGGCATTCATTATCTAAGAGTAAAACCTGTCGCTGCATCAAAGAGATTTCTTCTTATTGACGTTTAACGGCAGTTTAATCCGTAAAAAAAATAATCGTGTTTTTTGAGCCCTGCTGCTTAATATTATTGTTAATATGTATATATACCGTCGTCATGAAAGACAATGTCCATTGTCATATCAGTTTTGTTCTGCATACTTGCGTTACGTTCGGGTTACTTGAAATTTCAAAAGGGATTGGCGGTCTATTAGATGTCTGGATGTGACCAATAGCACCTCTTGCCAGGCAGAGAGAGCGAATTGCGTTTGAAGTGTGTCTCTTGGTGATTACTGTTTCCTTTGATATCCACAATGCTATTTCGAGGGGAAAATAAGTCCTTCAGCAGGAAACAATTTAGACAAACGTTCAATTGATTACAGTTCCGCTAAATTACAGTTGTTTCCATCACTTAAAAATCAAACGGTCGATATTGCGAAAAAAAGGCACTCGATAACACGGCCAACAAGCCATCTAACGTGTTTCCTTTCTATTCCTACGCGGGTGAGACGGCGGATTTTTGGAAGTGCGCCGCGTGCTGCTGTCCATGGTGCTGAACCGACACGTTACTCTCCCACCGCCAGTTTACTGTTAAAACCGACTGCGTTTATCAGTCAGTGAATCCTTACGTCGATTAAATAGCCTTCGCAAAGCCTCTGGAGCAGGAAGCGACCCAATTGTGTTGTCGTGCCCCATTACCGTGTGCCGGTGGAGCCATCATTTGCACCGTGGTTTGAGATTGAATTTTTTTTTTTACGGCAGATATCGTTTCAGAGGTGTCCTTTAAACGACGGATAATTGTGACGTCTTTTCAACAAACCTGCTCAGTTTGTGCCTTGCACAGGACAATGCCTCTTTTGACATTCCGAAGCCTTTAATGAGGCAAATCACGCCATTTCCAGGGTACAATAGCGTGACTCAGGGTGTTTGGTCGCCGCCTTTTCTACTGCCTGAACGAGGGGGAAACTGAGTTGCAGAAGAAGCCGCCAAGTTCTCCCGAGCTGTGGTTTGAAATGCCTGGAGGGCGTGCTCAAACCCAGACTCAGTCAGTCAGTGAAACCTGTGGAATGCCCCTGGTACCTTTCAAATTACCAATCTAGATCAGGCTCCTTGGTCAAATTGTTCCCATACTCTATTCAAACCTGGAATGAGAGAGGGCATGGTAAACCAAGCAGAGGAAAAGGTTCGCTTGTAATGAATTAAACTTCAGAGTGAGTTGTCTTACTTTGAATGCAATGTGTTATGTATACGTGGACCTTATTGAAGCTAGAAAGCTATTTTTCTCTGTTCATTCGGGTTTTTTTAGTTAGTTTTTTTAGTTCATCGATCAATCAAAGCTTCCGGGCAGATAGATTTATCCGAGAGGGTGTAAAATGTCTCATCTGTGTTTTTTTTTTCTTCAGAAGTCAGCTCTCTGTCCCCCTTTCTTCTCATTCATCGCTCCCAGCTTCCAACTAATTGTCTCTCAGAGGGATTAAGCTGTGTTCGTTGCCAATGGAGACAGCCCTTCGCTCTCCTAATGACACAGAGATTTTTGTAAAGGTTTACGTCCTCGTACGCTGGAACCCTCCCCAAAATTAGCGCTTGAAATAAAAATTTACGGGTGTAGTCAATGAATTAGATCTCACAAAACAAATACATTCAATCCAATGTGCAGCGCACGGAAGTTAATGTTGGTCTCTGATCAGGAATAGAATTCAGAGTACATCTCTGATGTGACAAACTGTTGCCAAGGAAACCAGCTACCTGTGGCAGTGATTAGATTAAGCGACTAACGGGCTTGGTAACCCCTCTGATAACTTTGTCATTTGCTTTGTCACAGTGCCTGGTAACTACACATTTCACTGTGTGCACCGACCTGCAGTTCAGCTGGTCGTTCCAAAGAGGTTGTGTTGTTAGAGCCAGAATTGCCACACGTCACCCCTGATCTCACTGCTGCCACAGGTGGTTTGCAAACCACCTCCTTATTACTGAATTTTGCTTCACATTTTAAGCCCGGAAACCCTTTTATTAAATTCCGTAACTGAGTCACTCGTAAGTTCTCTTTATGCCCTAGCTTGGGGGGGGGGGTTTGATCAGCGCGGGGGGGTTGTTCTTCAGCGCAGGGGGGACTCAGCACTCTCATCATTTCGATGAATAAAGTCTTAAAAATTTGACAGTCACTAAAACTTTTGCACTGTCATTTGAATCAAATTGAAAATGACAAGCAGAAGCACCGGTGCGAAGACGAATCTCCATTAGAAAAGAAGGCCTCTCTTTAGGCTACTGGAGCAGTGAAACGCCTAATGGGAAAAAGAAATGGAGGCAGGGTATTCAAATTGAAACAATGGCTCTGCTATGACAGGGCCATTTCACATGATGGATCCATTGTTGAGACGTTTAAAAGCCAGGGCTGTCAATCAGGGGGGACTTTGAAAACAAGTTAAATAAGGCGTGTTGGGACGTGGGAGAGAAGACCCACACAGGGTTTCCCGTTCAAGGGTCAAACTCTGCCAGCTCTGTGGGAACCGCTACCTGACCTTTAGTGGAGCTCTAATCACTGATGGGAAATGTGTGGACGTGGGCATCAGAATCGTTTATTTCTAACTAGGACTGTAGGACGGGGGTAATTGGGAGGGGGGTTGGGTTGGTTTGGACAGATTTCGATGTGCACGCGGCTTGCTAAAAAACTGCATCCTGCCGGACCGATCTGCCCTGGACGGGGGCCGTGGATTATGCTCAGGACAACTTTCTTACTAGCAAGGAAAGTGGGTGCGAGCCAAATAAAAAGCTTGGCTCCCCATTGTATTCGCCAAGAGACCGGCTTTGCCGGGGATTGTGGGATTGCGGAGGATCAGTCGGGTGTGAAAAATCCCCTTCCTTCAAACACTGATTGACAATCTGGGTCAATTCATTCTCAATCGCACAAATCCGAGGGGAAGGGAACATCGGTGGGGGCAAGCGATACCCCCACTGGTGCAGAACACCATTGATGGAGCGAGGGATCAGTAGGAGAATCCAAAAGAGCGCTCCCAAATATCAAAGGTTCCCACCAATGTTATAATTATACCTATTTACAGGGTCCTCATCCATCAAACCACACTGAGACACTGAGTGCGATGGAAAGCTGTTTCACTGATGCCTGGGCAACGGGAGGCACATTTAAAAGCCTGTGTTTTCTTAATCAATCATGTGTCCATGTGTTCTTAATCAACACCCCCATTTCTTCTGTTCATTCTGAATTCTTTAAACAAGCGGAATCACCCAGTATCATTACTCAGTCAGCACATTGTGAGAAATATGTGTTTAATTTGCTTCACACGGGTTTGAGTATTTTTTTAATTAGTCAGATTTTTCCGACTCTAAGTAAAACATACCTTATTATATTAAAATTACTTGCACAATCACTCACCACCCCTCACCCCCCACCCAACCTATTTACTCCTGCTTCAGTCCAAGCACTACGATGAGGAGAAGAGGGCTCTGAGCCGCGAGATCATCGTCCTCAACAACCACCTCATGGAGGCAAAGATCACCATTGAGAAGCTCCGAGAGGATAATGTGAGTGTCTTCATCATGTGCCTTTTTCAGAGGGGGCAGGGACAGTTATCCCCACACTGTCTGTCAGAGGGGGCGGGGACAGTTATCCCCACACTGTCTGTCAGAGGGGGCGGGGACAGTTATCCCCACACTGTCTGTCAGAGGGGGCGGGTACAACCAGGGACCGTTATCCCCACATTGTCTGTCAGAGGGGGCGGGTACAACCAGGGAACGTTACCCCCACATTGTCTGTCAGAGGGGGCGGGTACAACCAGGGACCGTGAACCGATTGACCATCGCAGCATGATGGTGTGAACCCGCTCAGCAGTAACGGTGCAGTAGCTCTCTGTGTCCACAGTGTGAGATGGACACAGGGGGCGCTGTTTTCTCAAGTTAGTCTGAAAGCCAGTGTGAGGTATGGAAATTCCCAAGTTTCCCCCGCCCACCATTCATTAAGTCACCGAGAGTGAATGTTGCACAATATTGGTGTTTTGATGCTTGTGGACCTTTCCCTTTCTCTGAACGTCTGCGGCTGGCTTTTAAAATCATCTCACTCTCAACGTACTACAAGGGAACAGCTTTTTCTCAGCTGGCTGGCATAACGCAGGGCCACTAAAAGCAAATCCCAAGGAAGTCAGATTATCTGCATAGCGGTGTGAAAACACAAAGGCCCCCCCGTCATTTTGAGAAAGGGGAATAAGGGGATCAGCGAAAAGCAGGACAGCTAGACACCGCTGTCCCCACGTTAGAAATGCAGAGACGGGAGAGAGGGGCAGAGGCTGGAGTGATGAAGGGCTCACCACACAAAGCCAAGATAAACAGAAATTAGAGGGAGCTTAATGGTCCATCAGAAAACACCACTGGAAGAGGAAGGTCCTGGTTCATAAAGCTATGGTTGAATCTGCAGCCGCTGTGACAGTAAAAAGCCTCATTACTAAGCGGGGAAAGATCCTGGGGAATAATAAGATTTTGCGAAGCGTTTTACGGCCATCCGTGGCGCCTGGAGGGAGGCTGATGAGGAAAAACACTTTAGCAGCAACGGCCCCTTCCAGCACAGAGGCATGTCGCCTGGTGCTCTCCGAAGAGCCGTGAGGCGGGACAGTTACAGCGCAGAGCTGCTTTCAGAATCTATCCGCTCGCCCGGAGAGAGCGCGGAGGGAGGCGGTCGCACGTTGGTGGATTCAGTGTCACCGTCACAAGGGTGTGTGACTCGGTCCACCCTTACACCTGGCCGAGCGGCAGAGAGTGGGGAACTCTGAAGGTCTCCCCTCATCCCTGACATACGTACCAACCGCCTGGCACGAGCGAAGATTGAGGCAGAGTCGTCGTCCCCCCCCCCCCCACCCACCCAATCCCAGCATGCTTTTCGTTATTAGGATTTTCCCTGACACAGCAGGGTCGTAACGCTGCCTCTGCTCCCCAGGGGGCGCCGCGAGCAAGGG
Source organism: Hiodon tergisus (assembly GCA_025775045.1). NCBI lineage: Eukaryota > Metazoa > Chordata > Actinopteri > Hiodontiformes > Hiodontidae > Hiodon > Hiodon tergisus. Next base: position 4,604 of record JAOVYW010004028.1, on the reverse strand, counting down.
TGTGCTCCAGTCCACATCTGAAGCAAAACAGATGGCCATTCACTCGGGACTGCATATTGCCTATCATCTCAATTTTGCACACGTTCCGCATGGCTTGATTCAGCATTCAGTGTACAACTTTTTGGACTTTGCAACTTCTGGCACCAAACGCACACGTCTCCTCGCATCCCGGATCCCAGGCCTAAGTGTTCCTGCACCTGGGTACACATGACTGCATGTCTGTCTGCACGTCCTACGGGCTGGAAGGAATCGCATTTGTAGCGAGGCGTGTCCCTGTCTAAGGAACCTCCATCCTCAGAAGCTATGTGTAAAATGTGGCACTCGGGCAAACGGGCTGGTGAAGGTATAGCCCTCCATAGCATTCAGAGGTTTGCGGTTTGCCATCCTATCATTATAGGGTTTTTATATGAAAATTATTATTGTGTTTGTAAAGCAACTCAAAATGTACTTTGCATATCAAAACCTGTGTTTTTTTTGGAGGTTTTTGGCTTTTCTCACATTGCAGCATCATTCATTGCGAAACAACAGCAGTCGCGATCATCCCTGTTTGCTTTATTGAGCCAAACACCAGGCATTTTTCACCGAGCAGCGGGTGGCTTGAGGGCATCCTTGCAATCCTTGGTCGTGGCATTTAAGACACTGAATTAGCCAGATCGGTTGGGGATTGTTTCATTGCTGAGCTTGCTGTGAAACGCAGCTTACTCACATTTTTACACAACCTTGGTTTGTGTCTAAATCTTTCCACTTGCACCACACACGTCCGTCAGTTCGTGAGCCTGCTGATCACGGTCAAGGCACCGATCTCAAGGCAACCGGCACATGTAACCAGGACATTTCAGGTTCGAGTCCACCCTTTGCCTTTGTGTCTCACCCTTTGCCCTCAGGAACTATACAGGAAGGACTGCAACCTGGCCGCCCAGCTCCTTCAGTGCGGAAAGTCCCATCACCGAACCCAGCACAAGCTGTCTGAGGTGAGGCCACCTACTTCCACTCTCTCCACCTGAGGGGCTCAGCCTCCTCACTACAGGCGATTTTTGCTCTCGGTGACGCCCATTATCATCATGCAAGAACAAATTAAGAGACAACTCCCCCCCCCCCCCAGTTTAGGAGAGTTTATTGGATTTACTCCTGTAGGGGAATGGGGCAAAACTTTGCTGCCTTTTTTTTCAAACACGCAAAACTAATTGTAACCAATACAGAGTCCTTAATCAAATTCCCTATGCCGCTACTAACGTCAATGTCATGGTTGTTGTTTCCGAGCCCTAAAAAATGGAGGTTGCATCTGAGTGATTGCTGAGAAATGGTAAATCCCATTAGTGGGGTCCATCCCTCACCACGTGCTGACATTTAGCACGATTTATGGCTTTTCCACACAGGCCTTGTGGCGTGGCCTAGCCCGCCGGTCTGTCTTTGTCGTGGGCCATCCATCGTACCTGCGCCACACTTTTACGACACGTGCTTCTCCTTTCTCATAAAGACCACCCCCGCCACCCTTGGGCCCAATCAAACGCAGCATCCAGGCAGCTTATAAATGGCTGCTCATAAAAGGGCCGGTATTCCCTTTATTGAGTATCATGAAGGGGCTCACCACTAGGCAGGAAAGCGAGGGGAGTCGACTCCCCAGGGTCTACCTGCCCATTGGGTCTATCTTTTCATTCTATTTGTGGGGCCAGTGATGATTGTGTCGAAGAACAAGCAGGAGCGGATGGTTTTCCCAGAAGGCTTTGCAGGGGCTATGGGCTCCAGCGCACCCCACCGCTGCCTCCGGCTGTTGAAAACAAACGTCAATGCAGACAGCAGTCAGAGGATTTCCTCTTTTAAAACTGCAGAGGAACCCAACCCCCCACCCCGCCACCCTAGTTTCCTCAGGACTGAAAGCACAGATTGTGAGGCTGGCTTCTGACAGTCTAATGCAGGCATTGAATTTAACCAGCAATTGGGAGCTACATAACCCACGGTGTGTGTTATTATGCTGGCTATCACTCAAATGGCACGCAGCTGTTTCATTTACTTCTGGGCTGTTTGCACGACCTCCATTAAAGGGTGGTTTGCTACAGAGCAGTATCTGGTCTATGGGTCACGCTACTTTTTACATGTTGAACGTCCTGATTGGTCAAACAGGATGTTTGGGCACTAAGCGTTCGTTTTTCAAATTCCTGAAGTCGCAGAAACCTTGTCTGTAAAGGTGTGGCTGACAGTCCTAGTGACTTTAAGGTAGCTACAGTGAGACTACAGCGTTACAAAGTTGCAGGAAACTGTGCAAGTCTTCACACACACACACACACACACACACGCACACACACGCACACACTCACACACACACACACGCACACACTCACACACACACACACGCACACACACACACACACACACACACACACACACACACTATCCTTGCACACTATCCCACTAGCTTCTCCTTGGATACACTCAGTAGTATGGTCTGCTGAAGCATCTGCTAACCCCCAAACCCCTCTGCCAAATTCTCAGTAGGCAAACTGAGTCTAAAAATAGCACAAAAATAAACGCCAGTGTTCTATTCCTAGAATCTATTTTCATCACAAGCAACTTGTGTGTTTCTGCGCATTTCTTTTTCTATCATTATTTAATTTTTTTTTATTTTTAAATATTATAATTCCCTACTGAAAACTTCAAGCGATAATTTGATTTGAATCCAAGCTGCTCCCTGGGAATTGAGTGCGTTAGAGAGAAACACCGGTCAATGGCACCTGCCGTCACGGACGTGGGGTTGGTGTCTGTCGGCATAATCGCTGAGGGGGGGGTGCGCTACCGCGTCTGTGCCGGTGTCAGCGGTATCCCGGCAGGGTTCGTTAGACCGGCCCGGAGCAGAAAGCTCGTCGTCAGGACTCATCTCTCTCCGCCCCCCTTCTCCGCGGGACGGACCACCTCAGAGCCCTCCTGCTGATAGCCGCAGGGGCTTCATCCAGGGGAGCTAGTGAATATGCATGGAGCGTGCGTGCGACGGGGCGAAGCGTGCTGACTCTGGAATCGTGGGTTCCGGCGAGAACCCTCAGGGGTCACATGCACCATTCCAGTTCTTTATCACTCACCTAGCTGGAAAAAAAGCCTGTATCCATGCAATCCCTGCTGCACTTTCCTTCACTTTTATTATTATTATTATTATTATTATTATTATTATTCTTATTTCCATCCATTCCGTTTATCTGTTTACTTCCTCCCTGTTTATTTTTCTCCCTCCAGCTCCCCACTGAGTTTCAGGAGCGGCTGAATGTGCACATGGAGAAACAGAGCCATGGGGTAACGATGGCCCTCTGCCATTCGGTGCCCACCGCCGTCATCGCCAAGGTGCTGGAGAAGCCGGAGCCCGGCGACAGCTGCCCGGGCTCCCCGTCTCCAAGCCCCCAGCCCCCGGAACCCGGCTTCCTACAGCGGCGCCTGGCCCGCCGGGCCTCGGACCTGTACTGCAGCGACACGGCGCTGTACTGCCCCGACGAGCGGCGGCGGGAGCGCCGACAGAGCGTGGACCTGCACGGGCCGGAGACGGGCCTCTTCCAGGCGCAGAACTCCACCGACAGCAACCCGGAGGAGGACGGCTTCCACTCGGGCTTCTCTCACCACGAGGCCGAGTTCGGCTCGCTGCAAGCCTCCAGCACCTACTCCAGCTTCAGCGGGGCTTCCGATGAGAAGGTCCGAGCCCCCAGCAGCAACCTCTCCTCCTCCCACCAGGCCCTCTACATGGACTGGCGGGACGGCGACTACGAGCGCAAGAGCAACTCCTCCTACGAGAAGGAGAGCCCTGGTTTTCCCAAGTCCCGCAGCTTCCAGCACGTGGCCCATGGGCCGCAGAACGGCAGCGGCTCGCCAAGCTACGCCCAGACGCCCTCCTCCTGTTTCAGCGAGCCCTACCCCTCCCCTCACCTGACCTCTTCACACAGTGTGGGCTCCACCCACTCTGCCCAGCTGTACCCGGAGGAACACGGCAGTCTGCACGTCGCTGAAGAGGAGCTGAGCAGCCGCTGGAGACAGCTAAGCGTCGAGGACATCAACGCCTACTCCTACCCAAACCCCGGCCGCTCCTCGCCCTACAGCTTCTCCGAGCGCCACTTCGCTGTGGGCCCGGCCAAGATCAAGCTGGGCCCGCTCTACAGCAGCTTTCAGGAGGGAGACGACGTGTACCAGAACCGCGTGCTGGAGCGCCGATTTGCCGCCTCGCCCGGGCCCGGACACGGCCACAGCCGCAGCCCCAGTCCCGGGCCCAGCCCTGAACGTGGCCTGAGCCTGCACAAGGCGGAGCAGACGCCCCTGTACCGAGCCAAGGCGGACAGCCAGGAGTCGGAGCGCAGCCTCTTCCACACGGGAAGCTCCAAGGACAAGGACAGTGCGACCAGCAGCATGAAGAAGGAGTACGTGGACGTGAGCCCCAACAGCTCGGCTGAGTCCCTCAACCAAAGTCCCCTGGAGGCCCCCCACCAGCCGCACTACCAGCTGGAGTGCCAGAGCCCCGCCCCCCACCAGCCGCACTACCAGCTGGAGTGCCAGAGCCCCGCCCCCCACCAGCCGCACTACCAGCTGGAGTGCCAGAGCCCCGCCCCCCACCAGCCGCACTACCAGCTGGAGTGCCA
>JAOVYW010004027.1:0-13496 GCA_025775045.1 Hiodon tergisus | reverse complement strand
TTCCCCCCCCCCCCCCCCCAATGACAATGTAGCTGGAGGCTACATATGGAAGCAGACTATCTGTACTATCGGTCAAATATAGCAAAGCCAAACTTTCTCTCTTTTTTCTCTATATTCTGTATCTATAATACATAATTCAAAAGTAGATGTTATAGAGCCCAAGTTGGCTTTAAATGAGTAAACTTCTCTTGCTTTAAACACAAAGCAAAAATGCCCAAAGAAAATATATTTTTCACACTTATTGACAGTGGTTGCAAGCTTCGCTCCACCATACCCTACATTGTTTACACCCAAGGATGTTTCTGTAAACGTTTTACTCCGATTTGGCAACAGATCTGTATCTGGTGACTGCCTAACAACAACCAGATGTCATTCTCAGTCAAATTATTTAATCTTGTACCTGACTGAGATTTAATAGTCAACTCAACACAAAGTTTCCGAGTCAGAGCTACAAGCTATTCATAAACTAAAATAGCATTACAGCTTACAAACTACTTCCATTGTATTTCAGTTGTTATTTTCAAACTTTCCAGTGTTAGCCCTAAGCTGTCTGTCAACTGATGGAACCAATAAAAGCTGCAGTAATTCAGGTTCAGGCTTTGATTTGAGGCTTAACATTCAGGAGGAAGGCGTGGCCTCTACTAGCTGCTAAAATACTTAAAAAAACTGGCATAGCTGAATTTTGTGGGTTTTTTTTTCTTTACATAGAATTAACCGCTACTTATGAGAACAATGAGAATACTTACAGTTTCATTACTTCACTTACCATATGCAATAAATACCAATTTCATTCAACCTAAACTACATCTTACTTATTTATATATCTATATTTAAGAAAATTGTTTGATATGAAATATAAAAAGTTTTAAAAAACAGATTTATAGCAACGCTTTAAACCAGCGTGTTGTATTTTTGGCAAAACATATACCAGTTTGAACCTGTTCTAAGTTCACTTGTTTTTCTCTTTAGGCATACTTAACATTAAGTGCTGTTATTGTGTTACAGAGGCTATAATCCAGAGTGATTTAAGCAGCTAAAATTCTACATTTTTATAGTTTCTCAGCTGGCCCTCTGACAGGAGCCCATGTTTCTGTCCATGAAACACTGAAGACATTATCAGATTCATAAGTGCTTTAAAAAAAACCTTTTCTAAACACTTGTGCACTTATTATCCCTACAGAATCCTGCATAAGTGGCAGAACTATAACATAAAAAAAGAAAGTGATCCGTAGGATTTTGGCTACTGATGACTGCAGTAATGGGAATACATCAAAAGTGTAATTTATGCTAGATGGAAAAGTTGCATTACAATATATGAAAAAGTTGCATTATAACTAGATCTTTTGTTTCCCAAACAATGGAGAGGAAGTGGCTCATAACTCGGGGCCTTATATAAAGCTCTCATTTCAGGCAGCTCCAGAATGCCGTGCTCCCACCAACGTTAAGAGACAAAGATGCCAATGTGTCGATGGGGGTCAAGTTGTCCTCTCTGAAGTGATATCTGTGATCCTAGACGAGGGAAAATCTGACAGTGGCGTGACTTTTGGTGATATTGCCTGCCTGGCCAAGGTAGAGCTCAAACATTACTATGGGAGCTAGTATAATTTTGATGAGCATGTTTAAAAATTCAGAGGGAATACCAAACATGTAATGAAAACAGCTGTAAATGAAACAGTAAACAACAGTTACCGATTCCATAGTTCACAAATGTTTTCCTGAGAGAAAAAAACCCAGATACTGACGAAACACTTACTGCAATATGAGCTTTCCTGAGGCAAATAATGATTCTTGGAAGTGGTCGTAACAAGGCAGGAGAAACTAAACTGTTGTGACAAAGGACTTGTTTACTGTTCCACACAAAGCATTGTGTTGTCGGTACTTTTGACTAAAATCTGACTGCTATCTCCAAAGGCCTGAGAGCTGTGGGAAGCAGGGGTGATTACGGCAGACATAATAATAAAAAATACTACGTCCCAAAGAGCGCCACAGTGGTTTTATTCATGATCTCGGAAACAGACCCATATGACTCAGACGCAGTCAAGCACAAACACAGCTGCACCTCCAAACAACTTACTTTAAGACGTTTGCCCCAGAGTTCCCACTCTAGTTGGTGAGAGCTGAACTCTTTGCAATAACTGCCAATGGTTTTGATCCCATTCTAAGACCCAATTTATCTAATTTACCGGCTATATTACAACTGCTGGCTGTATTGTGTCTATGGGCACCACATACTTCTGTAAAAATCTCCATCTCCCTTGATCACTTACTCACTTACTTGACTCAATTTGCAAACGTGCATTTGAAAACCAAAATGCACTGGATGATATAGTGATGCTGACCATAAACAAAAAACTACAATCTCTGTCCCTCACTTTCACTCTCTTCTTCTATCCCTCCAAACATCCATTTGCAAAAACAGATTACTTTTCAATTTTTTAAATAATCATTTTAAAACATCAATAAGAAAAGAATGAAGGATCTTTACCCCCAAACTAAATAAAGGTGTATGGGAAAACTTTTTGTGGATATGGTATCCATGCTATATTTTAAAGGCCCAAGGAGCAGAGAGGCTGTCCATACAGAGAGCAGTGAGCTAGCCCTGGTTCATTCCCACTTCAGAATCCAGATGAGGTAAATAAGGGAATAAAAAGCCATAAAATCTTGATGATTCAACATTAATCACGCAAGAAAGGAATATGACAAAACTCAGACGATAAGCAGTCAAAGAATAAATATATTTAGCCTAAGTTATATATCATTTTACAGTCGCTGATTAATAAAAGATTAATTTAAAATAAATTTGTAGATACCCTGTTGCAATACATCGCAGTTTTTATCATTACTTCACATGCAGGATAGGAGGCACAATCAAAGCCACTTCCAGGTTACAAATAATTAACCATTATGTCACATCAATCTCTCTACCATCCACCAACACACTGAACTGTCCGCATGGCATTTATTATATGAACATGAAAGGACAACGATAGATAGCATAGAAGCCTTGTTTTTGACAGAATTTAATCTATACACTGCTGCAGCCCGATGGATGGGATGATGGGATACGTCCACCAGTCTATAGTGATGACATCATGCCAGTACCATGCACAAGGGACAACAAGCAAAAAAGGATTCCCATATCCCTAGTCCTACATAAAAATACATTAAAAAAAAACTACAATGTATGCCAATCTTGAGTACTGTGTTTTGCGTTATGAGTCACATGATGTCTCCCCCAGGCACATGTTGTGAGGCATGGGTAGTGAGTGAGGAACGCACAGTGGGGTCCCTGTGAATTATTCATTGCATTGTTTAGTTGTTAGGCAGAGACCTATATGCATAGTGACTTTGCACCACTTTACACATGCGCCTATATCCACGTTTATAGATGTATACTTACTGAAACCATTCAGGCTAAATGCCCTGCCTCTGAGTGTAAGAGAGGGTGGCTTTTAACCTGCGACTCTGCCCAACTTCTAAATCCCATCTCGGCTGCAAGCCAATACTCAAGTACATTTGCACACTACAGGAATAACTGCATACTGATTTAGGAGTAGGCGTGTTGACTATTGACAATGACAAAGAGAGCGGGAGAAAAACGCAGCAAATTTTACACAAAAAATGCTGGAACGGAAAGTTCATCTTAATGTTTCACCGTGTCTCACAAAGCACTTCTCTGTGGTTTTTAAAGCAGAGGTTGAGTAACAAGGATGGCTGCTAATCGGACAGCCTTATCGGTGAAACTACAAAGAACAGAGTGAGGGCAAGCCTTCACGTCCACGGACGATCCACCAGCAGATTCCGCCGCCATGGAGGAGGAGGAGGACAAAAGTGGGAGGGAGGAGGTGATGAATGAAAGAAATCATGGCACGAGATGGGAAACAGGGAAACCGCATCTAAAACCTTTGAAACAATAAGTTTACACAAGTTCCTTGCCTCCGACCGCTCAGATGCAATCAGTATCAAACACTTTTCCACCTGTAATCTTCCTTTGACTCACAAAGCAAGACCCACATCTCCATAGTGTAAATAGTTCCGAGCAAAACAAAACGCATTATCGGATTTAGCGTGGAGTTATTTTCACAACCAACAGAATACAACAACGATCTGCAACAGACTATGGGCACGTAGGCCACTTTTTCTTTCAGCAAAATAAATATTTATTAGATTACGTTGATATAAACAGATTTGAATTAAATAGGTTTTTGTTTTGGTATTTAATGGAAACAAGATTAGAAAGAAGTAAACAGGTAAAATCATTCCTCTATCTCGGCATGCTAAATTTAGCCACAACATTTTGGTATTTTTTATATCAGCAAGAATTAACTAGCAAAAAAACACATCCACGTGTCAATGTGAACCTCAATTTAAATTAAAAAATATATATTTTTTAGGGGGCTTAGAACTATGTTATGTTCAACATTTATTTTGTTTACCGCAGAATGTTTATTATAATTTAAAATCTCAAAAGGATTTTAGTGAAAACTAACGGACGCCAAGTATTTTCACTTGTATTAGAAGTTTAGGATTAGACAAATGCAGTCTGTGTTTAAATTAATCAAAATTGTCCTGTTCATTCCTCATGGAAATTTTCCCCACTGTAAAATCAGGACCAATTATTGTCCTGAACCATTGGCAGGAGGAACCACCAGATTAAGAGAGAAGCATTGTGTGTTGATAGTGCACCCAGTGAAACAGACACTGCCATCAAATTTTCACTGCTGTTGAATTCTTACAATAAAGTTAATCGCAAGAAAACAAAAAATGTACAAATGTACGCATATCTAACTTTTAGGGGAAATATTCCAGTTTACCCCAAGATTCCAGCTATTGAGACGTGTTTCAAGATCGCTGTCGTCAGAGGTCATCACTGGCTTTCTGTGGCCCCCACTCTGAGGAAAGAGGGGAAAAAACACAGAGAGGAACAATCTTAATTAGTGTCTGGGGTCCGCAACTTATCAGGTCCTGCAACTTGGGACTGTTTACAGGGCTAGGCTTTGAGTTCAAAGCCGAGGGGGGCTGGCAGGCCCAGTGAGGAATGGCCCAATTAACACAGCATGGGAATTGAGCGAGAGATCTGCCTATACAGGGGATGTTACATTTTAAACACCTGGAAAGCTCTCCCGGACCAGTGTTGGCCACCCCTGGGCAACATTATTCATGTGTGGCTTCAGAGCTCTACTGGGGTAATTCAGTTATGAACTGAACAGTGCACTGATAAAGATCTTGAAACTGCAACCGGCTGGAACCGTTTTCAAAAGCAATAGGTAAAAATACAATAAATCATGCAAAGATGTAATAGCAAAGCAAAGACAAAGACCACCGTGTTTAAAGATAGTGAGAAAATGTCCAAACATTTTGGGAAGATGACTAACTAGCTTACTGTATGGTTCTCCTCATTGGACGAGCGTGTGGTGGCAGCTGACCCACGGCCCTGATTGGCTACCTCCTCCCCGTACGTGTGCCTTCTCCTTCAGTCAGTATATGGAGGGAAAAAAGGCGCCGTCAGAAGGGGAGGAATTCCATGCCAGCTGCCCACAGAATGGGGGCAAGATAGAAATCTTGTTTTTCCAAGCAGAGCATTTGCATACGTTACAAAACACAGAGAGAGAGACAACCACAAAAATCCAAGCAATCTACTAATGGCTACCTTATGGCTCGAGAATGCCTGGTAGTGCACTATACACTTTCAACACAAAACAAAAAAGCAAATCTTTTTAATTTCACATGATCATCTGCCTGACCTAGGGTTCCTTACACACAAAGACAAACACACACACATCCTGTCACTGTGCAGTGCTTAATACATTTCAGAGCTTGAAAGACTCAATTCCCCCATACAAGTCGCTTATAATTGTCAATGTTGTACAGGACCGGAACTGTCATAGTCTTTGAGATGGTAATTGCATCATGTTTCCAAAGAATTGTACATTTATATCGTACATTCAAATTAATATGCATACACATGGCAAGCTGATGGAGAAACTTTCCCCTTCACAGTGCCAGTAGTTTGCAAGTAGTTTGCAACTTATAAAACAAGTAAATAATTGAAGCTTTAAAATAAGACGCTATGTAGAACTGAACAAGCATGCAAGTAAATGACCTAAACATATAAATATCTGTAAATACGTTTCTCCAGCACGTTTATTTTACAAAGGAATCCCCACTGTGTCATTTTATACTGCCTGATTGGGACTAGCTAAGGGACGCTTTAAGCTCTGTTACTTCACTAACTGACTTCAGATATCAACAGCATCTCAACAGTTCTGCACAAAATGCACGGGCCATTTGTTACACTGACTACAAACGCTCTGCTGACACCATTACACACGCTAGAGGCAGATTTTAAACGATTTTAGCAATGCCCACTTAAATGACTAAATGCAGGAGGGCAAGACGTGGGTGAATGCCGTAACAAATCCCCGGCCACCTGCCTGTAAGATGTAGAAATCTTTCCCGACAGGAGGAAACCATTTCCCATCCTACTTTTACTTTGTAGCAGTATTTCTCACACGTCCACACAGTTCTTAGCACCAAGCTTACCGTATTGCTCTCTAACAGCAGCACATCTTGTCGCTGTGGCCTAGTACACACAACACCATTATTCACATAGTTTAGAGATCTCTCAATATCTTTGTGCCATCTGAAAGCAACTGAGAGAGATCGTTATATTCAAATTTCACAGCTGAAACACAACACTGCGTTCCATTTTACCGAAACAAGGAACTGATTAAAGATGTGCTAAAACCATTCCCAAAGTGCCTAAGATTTACAAATGTATTACCAAAGAGTCTACTCTGTTCTAAGGACACCAGATCAAGCTGTTAGAGATCAAGCAGAAATAATATGATGTAAACAGACCAGTAAAACAGTCACGTGTGTATATATATATATGTTAAAAAATATATATTTACATTATTTAGTAGCAATCAGCCGAGCATCGAAATGTAATACATTCACTAGCAAACAAGCAATTTATGGAAATAAGTTTGATATACAGCCACTATTTTCCAATGGGGGTGTCACATACAGAGCATGTTGCTAATCCCGTATTGGGTGTACAACATACCACATACGATTTAACAAGATAGCACCATTTAAACTCCTTGGGCATGCGTGCAAGCACACCAACACCAACACCCACACCCACACCCACCTACACCCACACACAGACACACACACACACACACACACACACACACCAATAAGATAGGCAGACGGGGGGCCCAGCAGCACAGAGAGTCAACAGGTGGATGAAGATAATTGAGTCAGATGTGACTGGAGTCTGAGTGCCGGAGATCAAAGTGGCCCCAGACCCCGGGTTCCAGACGGGCGACTGGGCACCGGCACTCGCTGCTGATTAAAAGAACCTGGGCGGAAGGCACATCGACTCCAACGGCGGATTGAGGACGTACCCAGAATGGCTTTGAGATAATCACCTGAAACCTGAGGGAACTGGGCCACGTGACACGCCAACCCCCGGACGACAAAGCAGTGGAACGCTGCATTTAAAAAATATATGCTTATAATGCAGGGTGGCGATATAAGGCTGTTTATCGTCAAAGACGTCATAATGAAACTGGTACTAAAGACATATTTTTAATACTGTGAGTTGTTCCCAAAAATGCAAAGATTGACACTGAAGTCAGTGTTTTAAAAAAAGCAATGAGAGGGGAGAAAGCGATCACATCATCAAAAGAAGACAAATTAGTCAAACCACATACTTAAACGCCCACCTCTTCTTGGGGACAAAAAAAAAATCACAATTCTTTTTCAATGAACCCCACATATTCTTACTTAAAACCAAGGCAACAACGTGCCTCCCCCCCATCCTTTGTACATCCAACAGCACGCCAAGCACAATAAACAATGTGTCAGGACAGACGTGCATATTTATGTCTGTAAATGCTTACAGTCAGCACGTAGGCTGTTTTAAAGCTGCGCTGAGTGATCCCTTAAACTCGCTGGGTTTACTCGCCTTCCCACCACTATCCTTTCCCACGAATCCCCCCACACACACACACACAGGGGAACGCTGAGGCCAGGCGAAGGTCACCATCTGGTGGCCAAATCTGGAAAACAATCAACTGCAAAAACAATTGGGTGCCTCTGAAAAGCACCTTAGAACCATCAATAGCTGAATGCTGTTTGAATATATATTTCACTGTTTAAATTCAGGAAGTTAGAGTTTTATGTGACTAAATATGTTCCTCCCTACTCTCCACAGTTCATAGCCATATAATTCCATTATCACTTTTGCTTTGTCTCCTTTTTTGAATGGCTTTATACAGAAACTCCATCTTTACAGAGCACATTTTTGTGGTATATGCGCCGAGGCACTTGACAAATGTGTGTAAATTTACACGTGTATAGCGTACCTGTGCATGTGTGGCGACGATGTGGAAGGAGTAGGCCTTTCTCCATGTGGGGAAGACCAGCTATTGTCACTGGCACCCAGCTCTCCAGACACCCAGGCAGGCAGGCCTGCAGAACTCTGATCCGAGGATTTCCGACAAAGGGGCTCGTCAAAGTAGATTGACTATCAAATGAGCAGTTAGTAGGGAGTAGGGACCCCAACACGTGGTTACACAGGTTCAATTATTTCTTCATGGTTTATGCAATAGTTTTACCGAACAGAAGGTCAAAAGCTTACAGTGTAGATAATTAAATTATTACTATTGGCTAAAAAGCTTGCACAGAAACAATACAGGGATGTGAGAATCTCATCTCACTAGCAATTCTAAAGTGGCTTCAGTTGGTCAGGTTTCATGATCAACTGTAACATCCTATTATTGAACAGTCCTGCGTTAACATGGGTGATAGCTGCCAGCTGAGCAGAAGGTGCTAGTATTGTGGTTAAAGAAAAAGTATAGAAAGTTGAAATATTTAAAAGTGTTTTAAAATATTTATATTTGCCACATAACAAATACGTAAAAATGTATGTAATGAATTTAACCATTTAACCTTATCGATAAATAGTTCTCGTATTTCTGCTGCGTAACTTTTATTTAAGAGATACTTACCATGTATGTAGGCAAGGTCTTGAGGCCTCCAGCCTCTGGTTTATGTGTAAAGGGGCCGTCCAGAACTCCTCTTTTGAGCATGTGCAGTAGCAGCCGGGCATACATGTTTCGATTCTTCCTCCCCACTACACCAGAGCCAGAGGCGATGGGGTCGCACAGCTTTTTAATCCACAAAGCACACCGCTGCCGTTCTGTTGTTTAGCCCAACAATAACAAAAGTTCAACACATTTTTACACCGACCAAGCATGACAATGGCAATAATGATAACATTAACATTTTATTATTGACAAAAATAATACTAATGGTTACCAAATACAGATATGACATCAGCACAGTTTAAGGAGATGCTCAAATAAAAGTTAAATATAACAATGAGTAATATAAGTATATGTATGTATGTGTGTGTGTTCAGCAGTGAAATGCAACTTTAGATACACTGATTTATTCAGTTTAAAAGTTTTTATAACTGGTCACCCATAAGGACGCTTTTGGGATAAATTCATTAAATGTTCCCAAGTTATCCATAATTTAGTCATAAGGACTGTAATAATGGTCAGGCCTAAGCAAAAGAGAAGAGTCTATATTTGTTACAGCATATGGCAAGCCAATTTAACATTTAATCATAGCGATTGGATATCCGGAATAAAAATTTAATGCGTTATAAATCTTGAATACTGGAAAATTCTATTTTTGTGTCAAAGATTAAAAAGACTTAAAAATTGAATTGATAGCCATATTAGGAATTTACATTTGCATGGTTTTAAACTACAGACTGCAACTAATCAACCTTGAGAGGTAAAAAAGTGGCAGGTGACATCTGCTGTTTGTTCCCATTATTACATTTCATTTTGCTACACGTTATCTTAGATGATTTACATGGTCATTACCGCTGGTTCAATAGTGATTAAAATTATTTGGCATTTCACATTGGTATATGCATTTTTCAGTTAAATGTGTCTTAGTGCTGTATTCGGATAGCAATTGCGTTGTGAATGACAGTTAAGTCCAATCAAGTTACATTATTCATGAGAATAACTTTATTAAAATTAAGCTATTAGCCCAGGGTGAAATTTTCAAATAATATGACAAAAATGTAACCAACCCTCTTAAATCTACTTTTAGTTTATTAGATTAAAACGATATTTTAATTTTTAAAATAAGACGGAACAACATTCAAGATGCTAGCTTGGGCCCGACTTCTGTTGCTTATGGAGGCCAAATAAAAATAATGCTGCGATCCTGAATCCTTGCCACAAGACCCGACCCTTTTAGTGACGTGGTCACTTCGCTACCTTTAGCACGGAAGACTTGGGTTCGAATCTCGTCGTCACCACCCCTGGGACGTAAAATCTGTGCCAGGAAGCAGCGTGCAAATTCCATTGGCAACTACTATTAGATTCGTTTGATTTCCTTGATCTAAACACAACCTTGGTGTACAGAAAAGCTCGGCTAGTATCTTTCAAAAACTGTGAGTCAAAAAGTCAACGAAGGAGCAGACTTTTTCATAATTTCCGGATAGCTTTAAATTGAGGCTCATCACCATACATAATAACACGGCTTCTTAAATTTTGGATATTCGAAATTATTATACTATCAAAATGTTAAAACGATTGCTATCGCAATGTGTATAGCGTCCATAAATGGGACATTTTTTAGTAGAAAATGAAATTTTATATTCCGCATGTAACATGAATATAACAATAGTCACACAAAAAACTGGTATAATTCATTTAATACTTAACACATTCAAGATAACACATGAATAAACATGGGATCGCTAAAAAATTTGGCAATCCGCTAATCCAGCTAAATTTGATTTGTCTATTTGGAAGCTTGAACTAAAAGACTTGCAGGAAATGTCTAACTGAATAACGTTTTACAATTATCTATAGATCTCACTGTATGTCTGCGATATTTAAGATATTGACATTATTCATATTTTACCTGATTTATGTGAAAGTTTCAACACATAGGGTTTCATGTCGACCAGGTAATGGTCGAATTCGGAGTCCAGTTTGTCCCAAGTGTCCTCTAGTTTGCTCATTGTCACCCGTGATTTGACAATTACAGCTGTGCATCAATCGGAACAGTCAAGACAGAGGATTAGCTATATTGACAGCTAGTATCTTCAGCGAGGCAGACACATATCACAAGATATCCGGGCTTTGAGACCAAATTATGCAGCACTTAGACTCAATTATAAACATAGCAATAATGAAAAGTAAAGAAGAATGAAACGAAAAGAGTAATTCTTAGTTTTTAGCAAGTTTAACTTAACAATACTTGTCACAGTAAATTAAAAATGAAGCATTAAGTAATTTAGCTTAAATTGAAAACAAACTACTTGCCAGTGTTAAACGGCACAAAATGAATGCAGAATATTAAAGCAAGAGATTTAAGTAAATAATTATATGAAACAAACGGATCATGGTATCCTACTGTACCGGGCAGTCGTAGACTTCAGTTGTTCCGCAGATCTACGGTTTAAACTTCGTATTTCCAGGCAGAAAAACTACGTCACATCCGCTTTCCGGTGGATAGCGCGTCTGTGATTGTCATAGTAACTGTAAAAACAATTGGAGATACCATCCAATTTCAAAGTATTTTTACTACTTTTATGGTACCTCGAACATAGTTATTTCCATAAATCTAGATATTTTCATCCATAAAGGTGGAGGCAAATTATTCAATTTATCCTAAACCAAACAATGATTTAAATTAAACAGAGGCAACGGTGTACAATAACTTGCATACACTGCGGTCCGTTGAGGACCAGGATTTCCCACCCCTGAGCAGACGAGCAAATTTTGCCTGAAATTCAAGTTAAATAGGTACTAAGTTTTCCAACTTAGAAGGAATGATTAAAAAAATATTCAATATTTAATTTGTGAAGCCTTACTGTCAAAGCCAAACAAAACTCAATCATTGTGTGGCAAGTGGGGATGGTGAGACAAGCATGTCAAAGGTAGCGATATGAAGACTCGACCCCTTAGTGAGGAAAAAATCTTTATTCCTATGGTTAATCTCAGACCACAGCTGTCACAGGCATGTCACATAATTGTGCATGTGTTCCAAGTTGTAGATGAATGTGAGACTAAATTGCTGTAAATACCTGTACAGACTGCCAAGATAATTTTTATAAGAGCAAAATCATTTTTGACATTGAAGTTAATGGCAAATGACTACAAATAATTACTGAGACGAATCACTGACAATTAACAAGTAATTTAAATTGATCTCACTGTTTATCATTGGCTAATACAACACTAGAGAACTATTTAATTTACTTTACAGACACACATCTAACGAGGCAGATATGACCGTGGAGCCAATGGTCATCACATTTTACAATTTAGTTAAGGAACATCAACCTCTCATCACCTCATCATATTAAATTATGACTGAAATCAACTGCTCACCTGAACACAACCTGGGTCCAAAATGATTGATATTTGATGTTGTTAGCATGAGATGGGGTCTATATGATAAATGTTTGGTCGAATGCGTGAGAGCTGGCAACACGGCATCTGCCAGAGGGACAGATTATTAATACAACCTGCGAAAGACAGGGTTTCTGTGACCTATTTTACAATACTGCAGCAATCCTAATGGCCTCGCTAGGGTGCCTGTGCCTTTAATGGTGCCTGTGCCTTTAATCTGGATATGTTAGTAGTAAACTTTGCAGGACAATTTATAATGTTCTGCTTATAATTATTTTGAACTATAACAATGCTTTTCCTGGAGTGAAGTTTTATTGATCACATTAGGCCCATACTCCAAAAAATGCAGATTTTTACATTTTATTTTTATCTTTTGGCTGTGTTACATATGTTCTAATAAGTGTTTTTGTGATGTGATGGTCAAACTTTAGTGGTTATTATGATTTGCACATATTTACATTACGCCTTGCAGTCAGTTCACAGGCTCTGATTCGTTGTTCAGAGTATTTAAGTATGGCTATGGCTTGTTGATCATATATTAAAACATAGAAGGCATCAGTTTTGGTCGTGTTTAAGTTATTGATGATCTGCATGAAATAAAAATGAAAGAACATTTCTGAGAAGTGTGTTTGTTATGTAAAAAAAAGTGAGGGTTTCTGTCCCAAAGCCAAGTGAATTAACAGCCAGTGCCCTTTGTTGGAATTTGTTTGCTTACTGTAAAATGCCATTCTTTTGACATATTCTTCAATAGCGTCCCTTGAAACTTCAAATGTTACCTGCAGAGAGATATCTACTTCCGACTTTGTGTATGTATTGTAGTCAATCCAACTTTATTCCAGAGAACTCACAATCATCATTTACAACATTAGAAGTGGCCTAAATCTGCATTTCAGATGATTAGACATCTCAACAGGAATAAAAAATAAAAAAAATCAATAAATATTTAGTATAAGCTTTTATCAATCAATCAATCAATTTTATTTTTATACAGCGCTTTTCACATGTTGCCATGTCACAAAGACGCTTTACATA
>JAOVYW010004026.1:0-13497 GCA_025775045.1 Hiodon tergisus | reverse complement strand
ACACACACACACACACACACACACACACACACACACACACACACACACACACACACACACACACACACACACAGTAACTCTAGCCCTACAAATCTAAGAATAAAGAATCGTATTTTTAAAACAAAAGGAACCTTGAGCTATGCCTTAGTAAGACCTGGCACTACCAGACTCCAAGCACAGCAGAAACGCAGGGCACTGGGGCCAGGTAACTGACTGATGTGTGATTACGGAAGAAAAACACAGAAGCTCCACCACCTGGCTTGTTGCCAAGGTCAGCCCAGCATCTTTTTCACCTTTCACCTTTCGCATGATTGGTCCCTGCAGGGACCGCTACAAACAGGTGGGGGGGGTTAGATGGTGAAAATGTGCATTATCATCCGGATACCCGCATGGTCACCAGGTGGCTTTCAGCACACAATCCCTTCACAGCCTGACAGGGGCGATAAGAGGGAGATGTCACGTGTTCTCCAGGAGACTGGTGGCACGACAGAGAAAAGCCGCCTGAAGTAAGAACCAAGTCGTCGAGGCGTTTGTTGTTTTAATTCACGCGCTGAGAGAAACCAGATGTCGTGACTGGCAGTTTATTTACCTCTAGAAAATGTGTTTCTAATAAACATACATTATTCAATGGAAGGAGGCACCGTACTCCGTAACTTGAGACCTGGTCAATTTCTCTGGAATCCTTAAAACCTCCCAGAGGAACCTGACCACCCCAACTAATGTTCAGGTTTTACTGCTCTCCAGACCATACAACACCCAATGGGAAGGTCCCTTATCTTCCCTCCATGCAAGGGGCCGTAACTTACTCCTCTCTCCTGGCTAACCCCTCCCCTTCTCCACTGGCTAGGGACCGTTAACCTCTCCTCTCTCCTGTGAGGACCTTGACACACACCATTTCTCAGCCAACCATGACATTCAATTGCAAAAAACCTATACAGTAAATCAAGCCAGTACTCAGGTCTAAATGTATAGTACTGGCCAAGTTGCCCAACAACAACATTGTATCTTATATACATACATCTATACACACACACACACACACAGGTACCCCACTAAACCTTGTGTATTTGAACCCTGCTTTAGATGACGTGAAAAACATTGAACCACTAAATAATGAGATTACATTTTGCAGATCCACATGCATTTTGTAACTCACTGTCCCCAGGAGAAAGCTGGTTGTAAACCAGTGTGTGAAGCTGCTTATTTACCCCTAATCCTGTGGAATTTATTCAACATTCTGCTCTTCTCTCCAAGAATTCCAACCACAAAAGTGAATAAACTGAAGAGGGGAATTTCTCCTAAACAGGCTTTCGTTATTATCTTTGTTTGCGCTTTTATCAACATTCCCTTACTAACAAAAATGACTCCTTTTGACCTGACGCACAGCTGCCTTGTTTTATTCATCCATATACAAGTTATAATTCAACTAATATTACGGAAACTGCTTCAGTTGTCCAATTCAGTACCTAATTGTCATTACTAGAGTTATATGCAATTTATATTTCGTATATAACTGAATTAGCCATCACTTGATAGCATTACTAATTTCATACCGCAAATAAGGGTTAAAGAAAGAAAACCAACGCTAGATAATGCCGATATTATTTTTTTACAATAATGTGTAGAAAATGTGAAATCGCAAATTCCCATATTAGCGTACTATTGACAGGACATCAAAAAGCGTAAATGCTTAATAGCAGAAACTGCTTCAGACAAAAAAAATCCATCAGATCTTTTTAGATCTTGTATGCTGGTGGGGTTTTTTTTGTGTGACCATTCATAATTGTTTCCGTTGTCCACTGTTATATTTTTGCTCAATTTCCTCCAGAGTAAGGCAAGCGTTCTGCACAACGGCGTAAAAATCACAAAAGCAGACTGAGGTATACATCTTTTCTGGTGCAGATAATATTTAAATAAGCCAATTGTCACGATTAATTTTTTAAAAATGCATCTGATTTGGCACAGTTGTGTACCTAGTTATCAATCTAATTGTCTACTTAACTAAAAACGAATGAGCTGCCTTACTAATAAATAGAATGGTAGCTAACCGTTTAGTTTAAGATGTGAAACAGAACAATGCTACAGCATCGGCGCTTTCAAACATGCCACGGTAAACTGTTTTCTGATATTGATTAACGCTTCTCATTAAGTTTCACCTTTTCACCAACATCTTCGCCACATGCACCAGGACACTTGAGAAGATTGCCGTTTTAGAGAAGGAAAATCCTATTTAACGTGTTGCGGACCTACAAACTGCTCCTGCAACAACTTCGTACGTAAAAGCCATTATTTTAAAGCACTGCAGATGTGAATGTTGTTCTGTAAACAAATTCACTTCGTTCGCAAATCTTAAGTCTTAAATTCTGCCCAGGTATTGTTAAATGTTAACTAACGTTGTGGCACTTAGCCAGTGTATCGCAGGGAACAAGTTAATTAGCTGGATTTCCATATCACGCTACCAAAAGTACAGCGGTTACTTGAACACAAACCACGGCATTCCATGACTACTCGCAGTACGGCGGTAATCCACACGCGTTCTTGTGACTTTACGGACCTCTATTTCAGTAATTCCTGTAACCGTAAAGTTGCGTAAGGAGCGATAATCAGAAACTTACCTTTGTCAGCGTGCCTTGACACGGCGGACGAGTGAAAAAATGTGACACAAGAGAGAAAGAGGAGAAAACGACCTCCTCGCTCCGCCATCACTTTGCAAAAATAAATTATGTTTTATATCGAAACCTAGGGTAAAATTGTTTTATTCCTCCTCCGTCCAGTTCGGTCCACCCCTGAGATAAACGGCGGAGTTCAATGTTTCACTTCAATGATGTTAAAAACATCTGGGACCAGCTGTTTGAAACCGGCCGGGTAAAACATGTAGCTAGCTAGTCTGCAGAAGTACACGGGAAAGGAGAGACGAGGGGTCTGATTGTTTTCTTGAACTTAGCTAGAGGGGGTTGAAAGGAGCTGGGAGTCAATCCATAGCCGCAGGGAAGCCAAACACGCACATATTAGCACCCGATGGTTAACGACTGACGCCGGATTGCTTAAAATAATGCAAAACAATATATAAAAACGTGGAAAGAGGAATCCGAAGAGCGGGGGAGGAAATAAGACTTGTCCGAATCCAACCCGCTGTAGGAATCGCTGCTACTGATCCAGCCTACGATTACGAACGGAACGAAACAGAAGCGTGGAAGGGCTGGAATTCGACGCGGGCCGTAGGAAACGAAGAACTGGAGTTGCCATGAGTTTTGGATTCTGGATTTTGGCGATCCCTAAACTACGGTGTCTACTATGTGTAATGGATTGACACCAGCGCGGCACAAGAATAGCCACACTTAATCTTTCCTCCTCTTTCCAGCAGTGTTTAATTTATGCATTTAATTTATAGACGACTGAATCTGAGCTGCCACCTACCTTAATCTGACAGTTCAATATTATGAAATGCGCGTAGCCAAGCCCAAAAATGTAATATTTTTTATTTCTTCATATTGTGATTTTAGAATGAACACTACAACGTGTTACGTTTGGAATGGATTACCGGTGACTTTTTAATATTAATATTTCATATTGTCTCTGACTGCCACGTCGCTTAATAATGTTTTTGTAGATTTAAAATACAGCCAGAGATAGTATTCCACCTCGGTAAGCAAGTTTTGGTTGTGTAGGACTAGAAGCATGTGACGTCCAAGCGGAATAAAATATATAATGTAAATATTTCCGGTAAATATTTTTATTTTTGGTCGAGTTAATAAACAAGAGGGTTACAGTGTTGTTTACGGGGAACAAAAAGAAGAACACTGTTTGCCAAAAGACATGTAACTTTCTTAACATCCACCCAGTGGGAAAGTTGTTGCAAAGGAGCTAATGATCATAATTGAGCAACAGAGGACATTGCTCTTGAATGGCAGTCATTGTTCCATTTTAAGATTTTAAGTGAGCGGCTGTGGTTGAAATGTGAAAACGAGCTCACTGTCCCGACGTACTATTAACACGGCAATACATATATATTTCAACCACAGCCGCTCACTTAAAATCTTAAAAATTTGCGGTAAGTGCCTAAGAATTTTGTTTCTTTGCTGTGAGTGCGATTAAAATGAAAGCCGGAACACTATATTGACCGTGTCTGCGAGTGACTTTTATTCTCGACTCCGGAGCACACACAGTTAGTATGAACGAGGCCACGTCAGAAACAATAAACCCCTCTCTCTCAATTCCTCCACAGCTAACTCCTGTCTTTCCTTCCTTTCTCCCTCTCTGTTTTCTACGCACTGGTTCTCTTTCTAATTGCACACGTTCTGCTCTCTAGGCTGTCTCCTACTCTCAGCGCACACCTCACGTCACGTTACCCCCTCATTTAATCTCCCCCGACGTGACCTCCCGCCCTTACTACAGGTAACGTCACCCAAGAACGTGAGGTAGTCCCCCCCATAGCCTACCAGGTCGCTAAGATATATATCTATATAGTGTTTTTTGTTTTACCAAATTGCGCCACGATTTTATCTTTTTTTTTTTTTTTACGTTCTGTGTCTAGCTCTTTTTTTATTATTTGATTGGAAACCGTCTACTTTTAAGTTTACTCAGCATGAATAATTCACTTGTAATATTTTACTATGAATTTGGGCACGTTCCGCCTGTTCGGCCTAGCTTCATCCATACTCCCAAATCTATAACTTTATGAACTCGAGTTCTCTGATTCGTCATTTAAACTAGGTTCTCAAACTCTTTGTCGGCATCCGCTGGTGGGTCGCGGGGAACACATTTTTTAAAAGGAAATATTTTGTTAGGTATTGAAAACGAACCGTAACGTGCACAAGGGCACCACCTATATGCCGCTTGATTGAACGAGAGGATTCCCAAATCTAATTTTTCAAACGTTTCAAAGCTCACCCATCCATTGAGTATTCCGTAAACGACGAGGAAAAAGTTATCTTCTTTTTCACCCGACATCATGAATGTTGCACATTACACAATGATTTAGAAAACTAATACCTCCGCATGAAAATAGAGGGACCTCCCCCCTTCAGTGTCCTTTTGCGTCTTGCCTTGCCTAGCCTAACGTAAATTTATCAACATCAATAAGCCGGCACAAATGCAACGTACGATTGCCCGGTCAAATATGGATTTATATGCAAGCCGGACCATGGCGCTTTGCTGGCAAATTTACCAAGTCGCTTTCACTAAAGTCCTGCGTGAATAGAGCTGATAGTTCATAGGCTTTTCTTTTACACAAATAACATATAAACCTTCAAAAACGTGAAAAAATGCAGTAAGTTTGAGAACCTTTGAACTGCGCCATTCTCTGGTTGTCATCCCTCATGCCTTTATATCTGCTTGGTACTGTTTTTTAAGATAACAATCGCTCGAGCGTTTCTCCTTAGATTTCCTTTAACAAATTTTTCAACATGAACAAGGTTTATCATTATCGGCAATTTGAAATGACCGGTAATGAGCATTTCTTCACCTTTACAGCGTTCATATGACCCGGGAAACCCCTTTAAGATATCTGACGTTATCGGTGCTATTCATAAATTGCTAAATACAAACACAAAAAAACCTGCCGATGACAGAGACTGAATATAAATGAACGGATACCAAAGTCCCAGAGAAAAAAGGGGAACCTTTTTTATTTTAACTCTTACTGACAGTTGGTGGTTGCTTTGTATCTGAGCTATAGTACCTACTGTGCTGTGCAGTTGGTAACGAGGAAAACAGAGCAGGGGGAGAGAACAGGGCATAAAGATGCCCCCTAAACCTTGCTTGTTAGAGACTGCCCTGCCATTGGAGGTGTGGATTATAACACCATACCAATGGAAATAAATGCAGAGCTCACCTTGTTTGCATGACAGCTTCTTATGCATCTGTGAAGAGAACATGTTGGCCTGATGGTTAAACATGCTGTCTGAAAATGAATTACAGTTTCAGGGATTTTTTAATATACTGAGAGCGCTGAAATAGACAAATAACAGATGGGACATCTGTTGGCACCGGATCAACCCTTCTTCACCACAGAAGACGTCGACTGGAGGAAGCACTCCTTGTGGCATCCATGTCTCCGCGCTGTAATTTGGAGCTAAAAACTGGACCAATCTTCTTCTACACTGGGGAGTAGAAAACGTTGTTTTTGGAGAACTGGAGAGGGTCCAGATTTAATCTTTTACCCTTAATTATCTATTGGATCCATACACTCTTTGGATTCATTAATACTCATGGGCATGGTCATTAGGACGTGTGCTTAACATGCTCCATGTTTTCCTTAGAGGCTTAAAAAAATGTGACAGACTGTAGGCCAGAAAGAACTGTCTAGCCCTAATCTATCCAATTAAAGAGCATACAGTGATTCCACAGAATGGATCATATAACATTTTGCACCGCCAAAATAAATTTGTTTTGATGATTGACAAACAAGGACATTTCAAAGCTTAATATATATATTCCTGAAATAAAAAACTTCTGTCAATATATGAAGTCTGTTAATGTTGCCATTCATTCTCCAGGGTTTGTCATTAACTTAAAAAAAAAAATTTCAAGTGGTTCTCCAGAAGAACATATATCAGGTGAAGCTAATCACATATCATTCTGGAACCTCAATTACTTCGCAATATTTTTGTGCAAGGAAGCCCGAAAGAGACTTCTGAGGTAAGGCGAATTGTCTGGCACAAAGAAAAATGAAAGGATGTAAGCCAATCCATTAACCATGTATAACCTCACGCATGTGCTCCCCATTCACATGTTTCTGAATAATCCTGTTAGTGCCGTCTTCTTCCTTGAACCTGGATTTAATGCCAGGCTCGATGAGCAGGCATGAAAAGCGCATCGAAACATATCAAAGGACTCTTAATAATGGAAATGATTCTTCTATATGCTTAGTAGCGTCACCGTTCACGGATACGACGCAAGGTCAAAGTTTAGTTATCGGCAAAAAAAAAAAAGTCACTGGAACGCTGCCAAGGCTTCACTCTGTATGAAAAAAGAGAGTCGCTTCTTCATCTTCCGCAGGGCATTCGTCTATGCTGAATGACCGTTTTCCTGGATCGTTCCTTTTCAATTTCATATCCTCTAGCATCAGCGCAATGGGGGGCCTGTCCCCAAGATGGGGGCGTCCTTAAAAATTGAGTTTTGTTTTCCGTTAGTGACAAATTTACTCATGGAAACACCAGGTGAGGTGACTTTCTATCCAGATAATGACTTTGATTAAAGAATTAAGAGGTGAGGCGAGAGTACCGGCGTGCCTTGCAGCACCTGATTACGGATGAAAGAGACGTCTCAGGTGTAAAATCTAAACCAGATTAGAATCCACTGCATGGGATGTGGTAGGCTTACATGCAGACTATTCTGTGCATGACCCGATGGTAAGGAACACTTCATCCTGGGACTTCACGGTCGGAGAAACTTCATATTCGTATTGACACCGTCATGAAGTCAACGTGCACCGGGGACTAAAAAAAACAACCAAAAAAAACAGCTAGCCGTGTGGCTAACTGTGCGAGTTTTACCTGGGAGCAAGACGTTCACTATGAGAAGCAGATAATGGACGGTGACAGAGGACTGCCAGTAGATAGGCAGCTGAGGAGAGACAATAGATTATGTGTTCCAGAATGGCTCTCTATCAGGCAAAGGGCCAGAACAATTATGAATCAAATGAGGCAGACCTTCCCTCAGGAACCCTGTGTAACTCTTGGGTTCTTATCTAAAAGAAAGAGCCCGATTGCATATATCTTTGCTGAGTATTGCGCCTAAGGAAGTATTCACCCTACTTGGATGTTTTTAAAATGATTTGTGTTCAAACCTGAAATCTTCACGCATTCAAAAGAGATTTCCTTTGATCTAGACAAAACTTTCAATAAGAAAAAAATGTGAGGGTTAAAAAAACAAATCAACTAAAATAAAAAAAATCTGGAAGGTCTTCTGTGTACAATGTAAGTGGTTCGCATGAGTTCATATTGGTTAGGTCAGGTAACGTTGGGTAGTATATCCAAACCAACAGTACTACCATGAAGACCACTTGCTATTGAATATCCCTTGGAGCACTGTCAACTAGGAAGGTATACAGCATAACCTCTGGTTTGGCAGGCCATTCTCCCAAACTGAGCAGCCGGGTTAGAAGGGGATAGGTCAGAGAACCCACCAAAGCAAGAGGCCAATAGCAACTCTGAGATGGGTGTCAAATTATCCAGGTGTCAACAACAGCTCAGGTGCTCCACAAACCAGGCAAGACTTCCATGCACACCAGATTTCCGTAGATGTTACAGACACCACTTGGAATTTGCAGGAAGAAAAAAGGATTCTGTGTTTCAGTGAAACAAAAATGTAACTATTAGACCAAAATGTAAAGCGTTACATCCATCACAAATCCAACACAGCACATCACCTAGGTAACACCATCCCTACTGTGAAGCATGGTGGTTTCTATGGGGATGCTTTTCACCTTCAGGGACTGGGAAACTTGTCAGGGTAGAGGGAAAAATGGATGGAGCAAAATTCAGGAAACTCCTTGAGGAAACCAACTTCAGTCTGTAGACTAGACTTAGACTAGCACCACACAGACAAAGGAACACTGCAGTGGCTTAAAAACAAGAAAGACAATGTGCTAGATAAAATCTTTAGTAAGAGAGGGGAAGATACTTCTCACCAAGACATTCATTTTGTGTCTTCAAAGTGCTAAGTGGGTTGTGTGGATCAAAGGAAATGAATCAAAATTTACACTCATCTACAGTTCAGGTTGGAATACAACTAGCTGTGAAAATGCCAAGAGGGGTAAATACTTCCTGTAGGCACTGTATAAAGACTCATTCTGAGAAACAAAAACGACAGATTTATGGTAGAATGAAAAACGGGAAGGCAAACAAAGAAAGGAGCTACGTGTATTTAACCGTACACAAAATTGAAAGTAACACAAGAACTGAACCTCTCACGGGCCGAACTTGGGGGATGGCGGTGACTTTGGCTGCATTAGAACACGCTGGCTGAACGAGTGTACTGGCATTGAGTAGCAGAAATATGTGCTGGGAGATAAACAATGGCATTTGTGTGTAAGATAGAAGTGACCAGATTACCTTTTAGTGGGGGGTCATTGGTCCTATCTACCTCCCAGCACACAGAGCAACCACTAAAGCCATGCATGTCTTTCCTGATGAAATACAGAGAAGCAGGTTATCTGAGCTGGCCACCCTCTCAAACACATTTCAGGGCTCGGACACTGGGAAAAAAACCTGAAAATGATGAGCAGCAAGCTGTCTTTGAAAGTCGCCCTCTAAGCGTATGAAAGCCAGGGAAGATTCAGGGTTTTGGTGGTCGGTGACCCCGAGTGATTGACAACAGCTCCGGAAGGATTAAGGAGACCCGCTCATTGGTTCAGATGGAAGGGCACATCGCAGCACACCCCAGGGAAGGCCATAGGACCAGAAGAGACCAACTCTACGTCTTTGCCCTCCTCTGGTATGTGGGCAAGGCCTGTTCCAACAAGCACCGATACATTTGCACAACTGGGGAATCCATATTCGGGAGAAAACAGGTAAAATATTATATCACCTGATGTCGCCTCTCTAATAGAGGGTGCTCGGGAAGAGGGTGTCCAAGAGCCAGCTGTCCCTGAAACAATTTTGGGGGATGGGGGGGCTATTTAGAGGAGGGCCAGAGGTCCAGAACGTGCCACAGGCTATTCTGCTCCTCATGCACGGTATTCCCGGAGTTGACGCTAAATCCTCCCCTGCAGCCATCGGAGGAATGGAAACAGGGTTAAACAAAAGGCTGCGATCGTCTGCTGTAGGAGATAGGCGACCATTCGGGGAGCGTTTCAAAAGGCCCGCTAAGATGCGTCTCGCCCATCAGCTCGGGTAAGGCAATCTCAAGACGAAGGGCTCAGCCTAAGTTCATGTTACGCCCGGGCCCCCTGCAGGAAAGGACAAGAGGGAGCCCTTTTAAGTTTCTCCACTGAAAAGGAAATAGATTATATTGTTTTATGCTTCTGGGAAAATGAGAAATATAACGTCCAAAGGCAATTTAGGGCATGCATTTCTGGTGGGGCTTTATCCAAGTAAAATATGATAAGAATTTATTGAGTATTGCCACAGTTTTATTACTTCATAAAATACTGTAGTTCATACACACATCAATGGCATTTACATGTTGCATTTAACATGTATTCATTTAATATGATGCTACATTTCCATGACAAACGGGGAACGCTGATGTTGTCGTGTGCCAAAACTGGTATTAGGAAAACCCGAGGGCAAATCAAATAAATATGCTGTATCAATCTTACTGGGGCAGTGAATAGTCCAACAACAATTTGAACAGATTTTTGCAATAATAATTTCTGAAAAACACATACGTATACAGTATATCAAACATAAGCATTAAATCAGTATTTGAATGTGTGTGTGGGCTGGTGTGTGTGTGCCTGTGTCTGTATTTTTTTTGATTCAAACTCGGGGATCACAGGGATTTTTGATTTAGTTTGGAACTTCAATGCAAGTCATGAAAACAAGCATTCAAAAAATAAAATTAGAGCACAGAAAAAAAGCATAATATGTCAGCCCCAGATTTCAAAGTGTTTTTGTGAAGAGGATAATTCAGTCCTGGGCGAATGTACCCCCCCATCCTTCTGCCTACGTCTCTCTCTGTGCAGGGAGGCTCTCTCACATCGCAGCGGGATACTGGCGCTGAGAAGCAGTGCTCACAAATGCCTGGCATAAACACGGCCTTCAAAACGAATATGCGATGCTCTGTACATCTTAAGACCCGCGCACCTTTGAATGAGCTGTCAGGAGTGAAGAGGTTGGACTGTGTCTCTGGAAGGAATCCGTCCCGCCGCAAATGACTGGTGTTTGCACCAACACAGCTGAAGGAGTAAATCAGAGCATGAGATGACACGGTAGATGATTTGGGTTAAATACAAACACTGACTATATGGAATTTTGAGTAGACAACAAAAGTTCCAATTAAGCGCAAGCCACTGTCTAATAATTAAGTCATTAATGAATAATAAGTGGTCCTGTTCACAACGTAACATTGCAGTATGAGAGGGTATGACATTTTGCTCATAATGTTTTGGAGTGTTTGAGTTTTTAAAAAACAAAACAAATACTGAACAAAGTCTCTGGTGAACTTACTGGTGAAGCTCTGAGTGATGGGCACATCGTTCCAACACAAACAGCCAATTCCACGCGAGAAGGGCCTCTTCCACTTCTTAGACCCTGGCCTTCCTGTCAGAGCAGGTAGACAGCTGTGGTTGGACCTACTGCAGTTTCTTCACAAGACTGGAGCTGTTGGATGGAAAGGCAGAAGAAAGGAGCCCTTTATATGGAGCGGATCGGCGCAGCACAGCCCTCGAAACCTCTGTACAAATCAGAAGTGAGGGTGCTTCATTCCAACAAGCAGGGCTGGATCTTTCAGAGATAATTTGATGTCAACGGCAAAAATTACACCTATGTTGTGAACCTGAGCTCTGAGAGTGTGTTTTTGGCCTCCAGGCAAAATTTATCGTTTCCTGAATGATCAATGGTTTCACATTTCCACTGAGCAGTCAGCTACTGGGTCATGTGCTGGAAAATAAGTTACGGTAGGGCAATGCTGCCCTGACCGCCAGTGAAACCAAAGCTGAGTAAAAGGAGGGGGAAACGGAGGGTTCAGCAGGGAGCCAAACACTGGAATCTGCTCCTGCAGAACAGACTCAAGCAGTTTTAAATCTTTAAAAAAAGGGAATCATTTTCATGCAGACAGTGAGTAAGTAGCTATCACACCAAGCATCTTACATTAATTTGCCGCCACAGTTGACCTGGGCTGCAAGCAGGCTAATGCCTATCGTAGCCAAATTAGCTCATCGAACATTGGTCACAGCCAAACTCACTCACAATACACCAGTCAGAGCCAAACTCACTCACAATACACCAGTCAGAGCCAAACTCACTCTAAACCAGTCATAACCACACTAACTCACAATACACCAGTCAGAGCCTAACCCACTCTAAACCAGTCATAGCCAAACCCGCTCACAGTACACCAAAGCTTGCTTCTGGACAACATTTGAAAAGATGTCAGAGAGACTGATGCACTACTGTGAGCCACGTACACCAATCTAAAACAGCGTCATCACCTCATGCATCTCACCCAGGGTAACTTCACACATTTACTGAAGCCATTTGAGAGGAGTTTCATCATAAAGTACATCATAAAGGAGTACAATAGCAGAGACTCATCTCCATTTTGTAACCTACTGGTTACGGGTACACCACCTGTTATCACTTCAGAAAGGACCTTAATGGACACAGCACAGTGGACTAAAAAGTGATCCCCGGTCATCTCCAGGTGAAGGCGGGCCTGGGTGGAATGCTTATCTACACCACGGCACACTCTCTTTCCCATCCGAGACAGCAGGGAGACAGACGTGTTATCATCAAACTGCCAGGTCTACTTTAAAGCATTCCATAAACAAACCGCCTAGGTTCGTGCTTCCTTTCCTGTTGGTTATTAGGGTTGCAGACATGAAACGCGTGCCTGTTCATTAGCTATGCCATCATATCTCATTATTTCCTAAAAAATTATCCTCGTTGTTGCTCGCAGGCAAATACGAGAGATCGTTTAGTCTTTTGATAGATGGTTCAAGCTGGTCCTTTGTTCTGGTAGCAATCACGCTTCATTATGTTCATAAAAATCCATCACACTTGCACGGATATCCTACCCCCACACCCCCTATCTGTGTATCACATCTCCATCAGGGGTACGCAGGACTCAAACTCGATTACACGCGTCAGGGTGAAACAGGGTTATGATGTATGTCCTGTACACCTGTTCCCATTCGTTTTCTAATCTGTCAGCAGCTCTGCAGGAATGCAGGGACAATCCGTGTACACACTTTGTAAAAGCCCTTTAATTCTGACGTGTGTTTAGTATGTGTGCCACAGCACGGGGCTGAGAAAAGCATAGATCCTTCCCCTCTGTCGCCTCCTGTGGGGTAAGCAGCTGAACTCTGTGAGACTAACAAACAGAGAAATAAGGAGGGGGAAAAAACACACACAAAGGATTAAGCAGGACAGCTGCCACTCAGAGCCTTCAGCCTCACCAGCAGTCATCTCCACAGGTAGACACAGACCCCTGTCAATTACAGTGGCAAAGTCTCTCCCTCAAACAGCACTTTTGGGGAAAGAGACGATGACTGAGACGGTTTTGGTGTTGAGGGAAGAAACTCGAAAGGGTTCCATTTCCCCCTAGCACGCCCCCCCCCCCCCGGCAAAAGTACCACTGCCATTAACCAGCGCCTCCAGTGAGGCATAACCATAACCACACACCAATCACTACACCCAGACCCCCCCCATAACCACACACCAAATCACCACACACCAATCACTGCGCCCAGACCCCCCCCCCATCACCACACACCAATCACCGTGCCCAGAACCCCCATCACCACACACCAATCACCGTGCCCAGAACCCCCATCACCACACACCAATCACTGCGCCCAGACCCCCCATAACCACACACCAAATCACCACA
>JAOVYW010004023.1:28111-45917 GCA_025775045.1 Hiodon tergisus | reverse complement strand
CCAGTTAAAAATATACTTGATTGCGCAAAGCAAATTTTAAATGGTTTTCTCTTTCTAAGCCATAGGACAGAGAACACATCGCGACAGAATATGTCGTTTACACAACAAAGCCAAACGTTGTAATCGGATGATCAATGCATGTAAAAATGTAGATCATCTGGGCAGCCGAGCGGAACTGGTTAATAGACATGAAATCACAAGAACAAATTTAGCCAATTATCTCCGACGTGGAGAATTACCATATCTTCCACGTCCTGGCCCGGGGAACCCTTGTTTGTCCCTGCCCATCCGCGGGGGACCCAGGGGTGGCGAGTCACGCTTTGAGGACACGTTTTAAATTAGAGAGGGGCGTAATTGTGTGGAGGCCCCGGGGCCCGGGCCGGTCCACGGCCCAGCGATCTGCACAACTCAGCAATCGACCTCGCCGCTGGCGGGACGTGGAGAGAACAACCTGGGGACTCGGGCCTGGGCGCCAGGGGACCCCAGATTTGATTGCGTCGAAGGATCGCCATAGTCGGCAAGGCGTAAGCGACACATTTCATAAATCCCATAACATATATATTTACATTAAGCGTTCGATACTGCTGTAAATGAGGTCTCACCCAGGGTCATGGCGGTGCCCTTTATACATATAGATATAAAATAAATATTTAAATTATTGAAGCATGTTGGATTTTCTAATGTGTAACATTTTCCCCGTTCATATGCTTGGTGACTATTGCTATGCACTAAACTTCTGTCATGTTAACACCCGCATATTTTAATGACTGTGTGTTGACATTTGAGCATATTCCTCTGAGCTGTAATTTCCCATCCTAGTCATTTAATGAAGGTGCTGGTATTAAACAGATAGGACTTACGTGGAGTCTCCTAAGTAAAACCTAAGGGAAAAGACTTGAAATCCACAAATGATTATTTTGTCTTCTCCCAGCATCCGTAGCCCTCGAACCCAATATTTCCCTGAATCCGGTCCTGGAGAGACAGCATGTTAAAACAAGCCTGGGCTGGAGTCCTCTGCTTTAACCTGTTGGTATATAGGAACCCTCAAACCCCAGAGAGGCTGGGGTGAAAGTTCAGTCGCTACATTTTTCATCTTTTTATCTTTAGTGTAATATCTGTATTTTTGCGCTGTTTCCCTCTCTCTGTTTTTTTGCGTTTATTTTAATAGGTGACTGACATCAGTACTGAAAAAATGTCTTCCACCAGGGATGGAAACAATGCATCTGCTTTATTAATTACATTGAGAGCAAGACCTGTGTGTGGTGATCAGTACAGCAGCAGGGTCTGGCCTGGTTTTAGATCCTTCAGGTAAGAAGTTCAACAGCTTTACCACTACATCCCCGGGGCCGAGGTCGGTTTTGTGGTACTCAGCTCCCTCAGACCCTCGTTTACTACCCAGAAACCACCGAGAGCCCCGGATTAACAGCCTTCCTCGAGGAACGCCATTGTACATTAATGAAAAATATTTCTAAACAATTTAATAAACACAGAACACTAAACAGTAGTCTATTAATTGGGTTATTTACATTTAATTTCCGTCTGCGATGTGAAACAAACAAACAAATAAATGAATAAAAGGCGTCGATGACAAAGTTCAAATGCTCAGAAGGTAAACGCTGGCAGTCATTATTTATTTAAACAGCGTTCACATACGACTTTGCCGGAGCTAAGCGCCTGGCCCACATTTACTCAGAAGAGAAACAAATGTTTATGAAACGCCTTGATTATTCTACTGTCAACTCCGTCGCCACTCAGTCCTTATTGCAGCTCATTACACTCCGGAACCTGTCGAAAACTTCCCCCGTTCCATCTGCTGGAGAAGCCTTTCGCGGAGACTTCCCCCGCGCCACGCTTCGCCCATCAATACGGGCTAATTTTCCCCGAGCGACAATCGCATCTGTTTCTCACTACCCTGCTGCACTCCGCGGCGCTTGATGCAGCGTTTCCCCACGCAATTAAAGAACCAGTGTCAAATGTTAGTTGATCGAGCCGCTGTTGAAAATTCTTTACGGGGAGCTGACCTGAAAATAGTTTTGCTTCTTAAAAATGCTGAGCCTTTTCTGTGAATCTTCTTTATATACTTAATTATATTCTTTAGTATAATTGACTTTTTTTGTGCTGCCGTATGTATAGCAGCATACATTGTGTTTGCTTGACACCTAGCGATATCCATACGAACAGTGTGTTGAACGGCGTATTTACGAACATCAAAAGGTTGGTTTGACAGCAGTTTCAAACGTAGACAGCCGCCACCGACTCCATCTCTGAACTGTAAATAATCGGATTCTTAAAAAATCGCGTTGTAAATGGCACCACAGTGTGACACGCGGACACCTTCGCGTGCCATCGTTGTTAACCTTCGGAGTTTCAATATCAAATAATGACGGCATTATGATAGATGCAATCGTGGCTTAAATTAGGGTAGGCTTGCTCAAAGTCCGCAGCTGTGTCTGCACGTGAGAGAGAGAGGACAACAGACTGTGCTACAGATTCATGTCACATCAAAACCAAAGATAAAAAAACATTCTTGCAAGTTTAGTTAGAAAAAAATAAAATAAACGTTAAACTTATGGGACATTTAACATGATATTACATATCAAGCATATGCCATATATTCAGCAGAGCGTGATGGGGGGGCAGAACCACCGCTTATTTAATCCAGTGAGGCTAAGCAATACACCAGTGCAATAATTCAGCAGTGCCGGCCTAGGCATTCAGAGGGAGGGGTCTGGTCTTTGTAAATTGCTCTGGACAACAGTGTCTGATAAGAAGTTATGTAACCAAGTCAAAGTTACCGAACATACTAAAACATGACAAGGAAAGTAAGCAAGCCCTGTGTAAGCTGCGTGTCACACGTTTTCTATCACACACTGACAGTGGCACTCTGAGTCGATCACGTCAATGGCAAGCTATTCTTCTTTTTCACAAAGAGAGAGTCCTTTGGACTGCTTGACCAGATGGAGAAGGAGAATGTTTTACACAGTGCTAGTCAAAAAAATATTATGGAGCGTGCTCATTCAAATACATTTACAATTGTGGTTAAGCAGAATTTAAATATAATGGTCTGTCTCCAGGACTGCATGACAATTTTGCTGGAATATCCACGGTCATCCCAGTACCCAACTAATACATTGTTTTCCGTTTAATAACCACTTAATTCAAACAAACCTTCTGAGCCCCCAATACTCATACGACACTACCAACCCCCCCCCCCCCCCCAGCCTCCCCACTCTACTGCCCGGACTCCGCATCTCATAAATCACCCCGACCAAAAAGCGTTGCAGCCTGTCAACTTCCTCCAAACTCCTCGCGGTCATCCTCATTGTCCTTCTGGCGTCCTTGCAGAAGGGGGCAGACGTGGGGACTCCTCCGCTGTCGCGATCCAACTTTGCGGCACCTGGAGCTGGCAGAGTCACCGTTCCCTGAACGAAAGCGAGACCTCCGGCCTTTGCCGCACCCCCCCCCCCAGAGCTGTGGGTTTCGCATTACCTTTTACAGAAGCATTTCTGTGGAAGTGTTCTCGTTTGACTCCTAATATGAGAAAACTGAAAGGGGAGAACCAAGGACCGAAGACAAAGAGAAGACGAGACGTTCAAGGTAACTGAGGCATAAAAAAATAACAGTAACAGTATCTGACGCTAATCCCACATTCTGTTTTTCCTGGTTTTTTTAAGATGGAAGAAAGCACTGTAAGCGACCTTCAAATGATGCCCCAACATCGTTATCTAGATGTGTCTTTCATCACTTCTATGAGGCTTACTATTTAAAAGTACTTTAGTTTGGTTTATAGTTACTTCACACGCAGTTCCATTCACGAAACGTCACATATCTACAGTGCTCTGAAAACAGGAAGCAGAACTTCATTTTACTGAAAGTGCTAATTCTAGGTTAGGCTTCGGAAAAATGAAGTTTCTGATATGTGACTGGATCATCTACCATCGGCTCTCTGTTTTGTTTTTGCCTAGCATTCGCTACTTTCCCCCACTTATTTACCTCTAGTCCCTGGAAGAGTACAAAAGTGAGCACATGGAGAGTAGCCATATGTGCCCAGAAAATATGTTTTTATGCAGCTGGAGGCTTTTGTTTTAAAGAAAGTTTATTCAAAATAGGCCCAACCTATGTGGTCAATGAATACCCAAGAGCATCTTTCATGGACAACGTAATCCTACTGAAGCACCTCAGGTGGAGTGAAGTAAACACATCAGACATCAGCACTGATAGAAATTTAGGTCACTTGCTTAAAACAGAATGCAACTAAGCTGCACTTGGTTCTACAGCAAACAATACAACAAAGCATTTTTTAGGTAATGAAATTCAGTGGGATTACTAGAGTTCTGTTTAACTGGGGCCAGACCTTCAGTGCCACTCATGTGCAGATTGTTTTACTTTGTGCTACAGAAACATTTCACAGTCCTTCCTGGCTGTGAACGCTGAAGACCTCATCTATAACTGTCACTCCAGCACACAGTCACAGACACGCACACACTGAAGCACGTCCCCGAACCACAGCTCATATGGCAATCTCACTCAACCCCCCACCCCCCCACTCACGGGTGGGAGGGGGGTCCTTGGGGGACAGCTCGATGTGATGCAAAGAACCGTGTCCACCAGTGTGAGCATCCCCCACCCACCCACTAACACAATGTGAAGGTTATTTGTCCCTGCTTTGGCCAGACTTATCGTAAATCATCTCCCCGTTGCCCCACGATGATGGCTATCCGTTGTGGCAGAA
Organism: Hiodon tergisus; assembly: GCA_025775045.1. NCBI lineage: Eukaryota > Metazoa > Chordata > Actinopteri > Hiodontiformes > Hiodontidae > Hiodon > Hiodon tergisus. The sequence goes on along the minus strand of JAOVYW010004023.1, from coordinate 41,185 downwards.
GGGAGTTTTCCCCTCCCCAACTCAGTCTGGTCCTTTCCTTTCCGGGGGTAACAGATGTGTTGCATAAATAACCCCAGATGCAGAAGATTCCTTCTATTGTTCAGACTCATGTACAAACCGAAACACTGTCCCGCTTTCTCTCTTGTAATTTTGTGCATGTGCATTCACGTTTAACCATCCCCTTCCCCATACGGCCTCTGCCGTTGCACGTCTTGCCCCCCCCCCCCCAGATCTCTTTCGGGGGAGCCACGTCCATCCGAGTTTTGGGAAATCATCGCCCGAAACCTGACCCCCACCCTCACCTCCGTTTCCCGACCGCTGGGATACTCCTGCAGGCAGTGGAGGGGCGTGGACCCCAAGGCGATGACAAGGCCATCAAACCCTTACGTGTCAAATATAAATTGCTTTGACCTTTTCCCCCACCCAGATGCATTGCACTGTGCAGCCAGGGGACACTTATAAACCCCTTTACCTTTCATTTGGTTCCTTTCTTCTCATGCGCTCGTCTGTCTTTTTAACAGAATATAATATGAACTGCCAGCATTTAAGCCGGCATGCTTTTGCTCATACAGATTTCCTAATCACTTATACTGATACGTACACTATTTTTGTAAATGATTATTTAAACTTTTGTACACTGCAGTTCAATCTCAAAAACAAAATGATTATACAACAAAACGCGATAAACCCCTTCCATAACTTTTTCCACACTCCTCAAATTCCTTACTCAGAACCATCTACTCTACCGAATAGAGCCAGCTGAATGAACTACAGCCGCCGCTGTTTAAAAAAAAAAAAAAATCTGTAGAGGACCTTATCACGAACTGTGGGAATAACATTCCATCTCCGAGCCCATCGTATCGGTTCAGGAGGGTCCAGCACTACCAGAGGCAGTCCTCTCCTGAGAGAGATAATGGTGATAGATTTATTCCTTCCGGTAACTCATTTTCTTACAGGCACTGGAAGTAAATGTCAGAAGGTTTGTATTCAGCTCGATATTAGAGCGAGAGAGATGAGGGAGAGAGAGGGAGAAAAGTTTGGCTTCACTTTGAACGAACATTTTTACTCTCCATTCAGAATGCCTGAAAGGACGTCAATACGTCCATGCCAAGTGTCAGCTCTGAGATAATCATGGAGATGAAGGAAAAACTTTTCTCAGCTCTTCACGGTTTTTTATGTTTGTTATCAAACGCCGGAGAATAATTGTTGGATTCCCCTACGTTTTTCCACGGATCCTGTGATTTGCGATTCACAATAAAACAGCGCTTTTATGAAACAATACAAGAATATAGTTTGATGTAATGAGCGTGCGAGATCTGACGTTTAAGACGTTTCACTTTTGTTAAGTGAGTTACGCCGTTTTCAGCGAAACGGCTGTGCCGCTGTGCTGAAGCCGAGCCTTGCTGGGTTGTGTCAGCTCTCCCATTTCAAGCGTCTTGTAGCACCTGCCTGCGTACCGTGAAAATAAACTTTCCATGGGTGTTAAAATCGAGCGTTCGCTCGTCTCAATGTCTACTGCTTTTTCGGGCTACCTCATAATTACCGCCCGATGAAATAACAACCCCTTTTAAACGATTACGTGGTGGGTTAGAGGAAAACCGGCCTACCCTGCAGCCCGTCAGGACTGCAGTTGGACACCCGTTTGTGTATGTCAATTCATGCATAAATGTAGCTATGGGCGAACGACAAAGCTAAATGGTTATTGATCACACTTTTAATAAAAATCTGCGGTAGCTAGACACCTAATCAGTGTTTTTTTAAAGTATTTTTTTATTTGTGCACAGTTCGTAGTGGATGATGGTGTTCATACGTTTTTTCATCGGGGGAAAAAGTAATATCTCACTAGACGGACGTGTGAAGGAGAAAATGTTTATGTTTTCCAGAGAAAAATGGATTTTGGTGACCCTGACTCAACTGGAGAGTTAGGAGAAGCAATTTGGGTCTAGTCTCATTGCTCGAGGTTGTAACAACGGTGCCCTGCCTGCTGCTTGACCCAAAAAAGTTTGCTTTTCATAAACAAGATAAAAAGAATTGCACATTAAACGGTACACCTATAATACACAGCAGATTCAGACCTATTTGGTTAAAATACTAGTGCAGGTGAGTGTCTGTAGGTAGCTAATAATAAAGAGAATATTCATTCAAGAATGTCTGGTAGCCACTAGCTAAATAGCACCCCCTAGCGGTAATCCATCACAACTTCTGACCTGCACTGCCTCCGTTTCAAAGGTAGAGTAATCGACCGAAACAGTCGGCACCAGCAGCAGGAAAACGGTAGACAAGAGCCTTCACCTTCACCACTGGGTTTTTTTCTCTCTCAAATTCCACTCCCACCAGGATCTTGGATGGAACACACGTGCACTTCAAATTCCAATACGAGGCAAGAAGAAATGGCTGGTACAAGAAACTAAAGGCACCCACAGCATTTTTGCCCCAGAATGACACACATTGTGTGTACAACGTAGCTCATCTGCCTGGAATTTGGTTCCCAAGGTTAGGATAATATTACAAATAAATCTCTAGCTGTAGATCTCAGTAGAGCTGTCCAGCGTTCCCAGTTCTATTGGATTCCCAGAAACAGGCCTGCACAGACACTTGGAGCTGTCGGTAGCCAGTGCCAGAAATCATCAATCAGGGTGAATTTATTTTTAACGCCCATTTAATCAGAATAATCACAGACCATAGAAAAGTCCTTGCACAAATGCAGGGTCTGAGATTTGTGATTAAACTGCAATAACTCGCACATATGTTTTATTGAATGAGGAGGATTGCGTCAAGTTTCTATTGATTTCTTTCTCAAACAGCGGCCGGCAACGCTCATGTGTAATTTAAGGAGTGTGATCGATACACGCAGCGCTTTGGAATATTTGCTGTTGAGAAATCCTTGCACTGGAAGACCTTTTGCATGGTCGTTCAGTCGCCTGAAGATTTTTTACCAACACACATTTGTCTGGTCGCCATCTGTGGGATTCGGAAAATGAGAGTGAAGGAAAGGCACTGGTGAAAATGCTCTCCCGTTTTTACGACTTAACGCTTCGTCAGCGTGCACAATTAGCCCTTAGTCGAGCTTCCCGAAACAGCGGCGGGCCATGAAAGACGCTGGCTGCCTGTTAGCGGCCCGTACACATGCTTCCACTCACTGGCTGCGTCAGTGTAGCGCAGCGATGGTGCTGCGCGATTAAGCTAGCTCAGTTACCTGCAAAAAAGGTGTGAATGCACCAGACGTTTGAAATTTAATTTGATCTTTTCCTTGGATGTGGATGTGAAGAAAAGTATTCCCCTAAAACAGAATGCAACGTTAATGTATTTTATTCATCTTAACGAGTATTCCCCTAAAACAGAATGCAACGTTAATGTATTTTATTCATCTTAACGAAGGTTAACGAGGCTTCACTGCGCCATCACTATCTCTAGTCAGGCGTTTATGAGCTTGTGAGTCTGCAGTAAATGAAATGCAGCCCATTAATTAATCCAGCTGATCCAGCATTTGGCGCCAACGTTAATCCACCTCTGCCCCACCCCTCAACACCGAAATGGTGCTGGTGTGGGGTGGCTTAATAGCTTTTAAAAGCATCATAAAGATGCATAAAGAAGAAGAGATAAATGACCAACTGGAGTTATAGGCACGGTCTTGTGCGCACAGAAGAGGCCACCCAATGCTCACAGAAACATTCAGGAACATCATTCTGACCGGCCAGTCAGAACTCCTTCCCCACACACCTTCAGCCCTATCTCTCTCACAGTAATTCAGTTTTCACATCACAACGGGGGCTTCGCTGACTGACTTTACAGCTTCTGGTAACCGGTAAAGTCAGCAAATCGCTCAGTCAGTGAGATCAAAACTTCCCATTGCCGACACATTTTACTTGTAACTTCATCTTAATTTCCTTCAAAAAACGATAAAATGTCCTACCAGGCAGTGCAACGATCCCCTTGGAGGAGCTTTTTAGGGATGCTCTTTGACAAACACAGAAACAGTTTCATACACATCGGTTCCTTTTTTACATACGTGGACATTCATACATTATGTAAGGTTATCCTATCAAGAGCCAGTTCTCAGTTCCCAGCCAGCCCTGAAGCCAGCCCTATAAAAGAACACTGATTCGCGCCTCCCGTCTGGATTGGCAGAACTCTCTGCACAAAATTGATGTTTGTGCATTGCAGAAATGAAAGTGGTTTGGGGGGGGGGGGGTGGACGGACATCATCTGCTTTGACACATATCGATTTAACGTCTTGGAGCTAAAACGCAGACAGGAAGTCCTGCCCCCCTCCCACCCCCAGATGCAGGTCTCATGTCAGCCTCTGTGCGCTCCTGAAGGTTTGTCACGTCCAGAGGGGGTAATGGCATCGGTGGGGGAGGGTCCTGTTTTAGTGTTTTTCAGAGAGGCAGAACGAGGCACCGTGACTTTGTGTCTGCTCCGTGACTTTGTGCTTCACTGCCCACATATTGCTGGAAAGCTCCCATACGGCGAGCGTCAGTCCCTGTGTAACAGTAACGAAGAATAGCCGTTCGGTGCGAGTCGGGGGTACGTCTTCGGCATCCCAAGCGGCCGAGCTGGTAAAGAGTAAAGAGGCCCTCGCTGGTTGTGCTGGACTTCGCAGGTTTGAGTCCAGATGATGTCATTTGCTTGCTGTGACCAGGAGAAGACGGCGGTGGCACACGATTGGCAGGCTGCCGTCCGGGCTGGGGTGGGCAAAATCAGCAGGGCTTCCCTGGGCTTACCAGGCACCGGCAGGCTGCCAGTGAGGGTGATGTTCTTCTCCTCAAACCAGCTCTTGAAGCTCTCGCGCAGGGTGTGTAGCCTCCATTCAAAAAGGACCGGTTACTCGGATTAGAGGAGATTGGTTCCTCTTCTCTCCCCGTGTGTGGTGGCAAACCAGACGACGCATTAGCACACTGCCGATTGTTAATTTTCACCAAAAAAAAAACAACCTATGTGAGAGCATGTCTGTGTTCAGCAGCAGATGAGTCTGTGTTAAATATCACAACCTGGTCTTTGAAGTATGCCGGTGACATTTTCTGAATCAACATTTTACTGGCTTTTTCTCCCGTTTACTATTGGTCACTGGTTATGGACAAATTATTTTTTCCTCTTCTAGGGTGCAGTAAACAAAAACCATAGACTAAACATTCACTAACCTTGGACCATTTGCATTCAAGCAAGATCTCCAACAGGAAGTCTGCATTGGGAGCTGCAGAAATGTACAAGGTCAACACTGAAGAGTAGGTAGAAAATATAAACAACAGTTCGGGAAAAAAAGTTATATCTACCAACATACTGTGGTCCTAGGCTAAAGTAGCCCAGTAAGCCGAAAGCCATATTTCATATATATTCATGTGCATTATACTCCCAAGGTGTTAAATTATTAAGGCTGTTCTGTAAGGTCAAGAGGGGTCGAGTGTGCAGTTTAAGGTCTCTTTTTAAAAACATGTAATATGGCTATGCATACATTATTAAAGCAGCATCACAGAGGTTGTAAGGAAAAAATTATGTTCCCATCCTAGACTAAAACCATAATCCTCTGCACTGTGGAAAATTTGTTATCTCCTGACATTTCCTATATTTGGTGGCAGACAAAGGCCAATGCGTTTATCTGATGTGCATGGGACAGAAGACATTTTACCTTATGTTTAAAATAGCCCTCGAGACCTGATGCCCCTCCAAGGCTGACAATATCTCTCCAAGGCTAACAATGTCTCTCAAGGGCTTACAATGTCTCTCCACGGCTGACAATTGTCTCTCCACGGCTGACAATTGTCTCTCCACGGCTGACAATTGTTTCTCCACGGCTGACAATTGTTTCTCCAAGGCTAACAATGTCTCTCCACGGCTAACAATGTCTCTCCAAGGCTGATAATTGTCCCTTAAAAGGCTGAGAATGCCCCTACCTGTCTGAGCTAATTATCTGAGCCCGATGATATTCTAAAATGTACACTGTACTCGTGATTGCAGCCTACTATATCTTTTCAGATATACTGATTGTCTGAAATTACTCAAGTAGTGCGCGAAACCTGGCAGGCAGGCTCCCCTTTTCAGTGACATCCACAGTTTGAAAACCGGTTGGTGTTTGTAGTCCAAATTTTCCAAGGCCAGGGAAGAGGTGCCTGCTGCAGCTGGGAGAGAATAGAGTGCTTTGACACTTTGGAACCTTTCTGTCAATAACATCGACCAATCTGACAAGCTGTCGCAGTTATGCAGGCTCCACGTCAAAAACTCAAGGGCCAGGACGGGCGGTTGTTTGACAAAAGAGAAGGTCAATCATTCGGGGATATTGAGTTCTGGGCTGTGACGTGTTGTTGAAACACAAGTTAAGTTCCCATCTCGACTGCTTCGTGCCTTTGCCGGTTGCAAGTGTGGACCAAAAGTGCATCCTGACCCACGGCGCTGTCAGAACTTTCTTCTGTTCGCCGGTTGGCTCATGCGACAACTCGAAAAAAGGTCAGTCAGAACAGGAACTGGGACCGGGACCGGGACCGGGACAGGAGATAGCTAAAGACCCAAAGCTAAAGCCGTTGCTGGAAGGCGGGAGGCGGCAGGTGCTAGAATCCCCGGTCACCAACGGTTGTGACACGGTGACTCCACCGAGCGTCGCGCTCGTACCAACCACTCCGACTACCCGGTCATATCCGATGCGTTAAAAGGGGGTTGTACTTCCTGTCCTGTTGGGAGCACTGGGGAACAACAGATGACACGGCAAAAATGGCGTCTTTCCTTCCGACGGGTGGGTCTGTTACCGTGGCAGCGCGATCCGTTATTCCCGTCGTCTTGTGGAAGAACTCGAGTGATGGGCCCACTGCCAGGGAGACAGCCGCACCGAGGAGCATCGGAACAGCTTGCACCGACGGCTAATGAAGAAGCCTTCAAGGACTATTACCTACCCCAATTACAACAATATGTTGTTTTCCGAGAAAGGGTTTAGCGATTTCTCTCTTCTCTCCCGCACTGCCAGAGAGCGGAGCCCCTAGGACGAGTTTCCATTAGAGAGATTTCACCCTAATCTGAAGAGGTGATTCAAACAAAAGTGTGCAATGGACAGTTTTTCTTTTTTGGTTCGCACATGCATTAACATCGAGAGTAAGCAACAGAACGCTCTGAGTTTTGCCAGCAGAGTGCCAGAAGAGCACAATTCAATAACACGGCTCATTTTTTCATAACCTCTTGCGCTCTGCGACATGAGACCACAGCGATCACACAGGAAGTCTCTAGGGTACTGACCATATGTGTGCGATGTATAAACTTGTGGGTGCAGCTGGTTATACATATGGGAGTGTTATGCTGAGCTGCGGTTTTCTAATGTGCCCCGGAGAGTGGATTCGTGGGAGAGGGTCACATGGTTTGGGACAGGGAGGGGTTACAGGACAACAGAATCAACACAGACAAACTTCACACACAGAACCCACTCGTAACTGTCCACTTCCAGATGGCTCAATAACTGAGATTTACAATGAAGATGGGTCACAAAATACCAAATCTATCAGTCTTATATTAACACCACATTGGATAACGTTATTTTGTAAAATAAAGACAAAGTTCTTTCAATGTCTTGTCTTTTTTGAAGTGCACCTGCATACAAGACTTACAAGACCCCTGGATATATATCCTAACTCAGTGTTACCCAATCCTGTTTCTGGGACTGAGAAACTCTGAGCTAGGATATAACCAGGGGTTTACGTGCATAAAACCAAATAGCTGTCATATGGTATTTACATGAATAGGTACCTTGGTGGGATTCGGTATTTTGGTAAAATCCTAAATGCATCATTGCAATCATGTTATTTGGGGATTATTATCTGTCTAGTTGAACAGATTTTCCCAGACGTACCCTGTTAAATTACTTTAAAAGGCAAATTCATCTTCTATTACTAACGATTCTATTTTAAGAACGACAAAATTAATTGAAAAATTAAAAGATAATTACTTATGTTTTTCACGGGCAAACACATATCAGACAACAATTCTTGTAGAATTTGACAGCAGGTTATTGTCAAAAGCAGGTGATATCTAATCCCGAGCCCATTGTTAAGTAACAGCTCAGTCAATGAGTGAATGAGATGTGCTTCGTTGGTTGATTTGTGCCTTAGGCTGCTCGTTCGTGTGGTTTGGGCCCCAAAGGCATGTTGTTCCATAATGCACTGAGACACTATCAGTTCAATAACACCATGTATTACTCAGCTACTAAACGGATTGCGTTCCTTCAAATATTTAAAAACCACACGTTTGTTTACATAAGTCAGAAGTAAGTCAGGCTGGTTTACTGTTGACATTTAAAGCCATTAAGTGCAGCAAGATCTCCTGCAGATCCCTATTCAATCCCAGGTTTCAGATCTGTATGGTTCAAGGTCTCCAGCAGATCCGTCTTCAATGCATGGATCCAGATCTACCAGCGTCAGGATCTCCTGCAGATCTCTCTTTAATGCCTGGATCCAGATCTACCAGGTTCAGGATCTCCTGCAGATCTCTCTTTAATGCCTGGATCCAGATCTGCATGCTTGATCCCTTCTCACAGAAAGAGTGAAACTCTGCCTTTGCTGCTGGGGTTAGATTACTGGCATTATCTCCAAGCCAGTTTAGCTGCAGAGAAGAAGGAGGGAAAACAAGCAAGCCTGCTTGGCCAATTGCATGCAGCCTGTGCTTTTTGATAGGAGTGTATTCCGCGGTTATGGCAACATTTTTGAGCATGTAATAGGCAGTCTACAATTTTTATTGTGCTGGTTCTACAGCAATACTGGTTTCTCAAAAAAAAAACTCATAACATTCTGACCGTTCAATGAATTAAAAAAAAATGGAGGCAGGAAATAAGGAAGACTCTGAGAGACTGGAGGTTAGCGTTTCTCTCCCCGAGAGGGTTCCACTTTTTCCCCCCACGCAAAGTAATGAAAACAAATTCAGATTTAATCAGCTCTTCAAATGTCTGCACAGGATCCAAAGGCTTGAACCCAGGCATGAGGGTCACGCCATGCGGCACAGGGAAAATATTAAACCGGGAGGCGGGGGGGGGACACACAAGATTTTCAAAGATGGCTGTGGCAATGATGTATTAATGAAAGGCAATGAGGAGCAAGTGGGACCGTCCGTGTGTTTGGTTGACAAACGCGAGCACGCACACACACGCATGCACGCACACGCACACGCACACACAGACACACACACACACACACACACACACACAGACACACACACACACACACTGGGGCGAGGTGTAATGAGGTGCGGACCGGCAGAGAGGGGAGCGGGCAGACGCAGTAATAAAGGATTAGGTTCGGTTTATCTGTAAATCATCTCTCCCCTCCAGTGAACATAGGAAGGCACAGGCAGGAGTGGCCAACAGTAGATGATCCCCGCACAAAGCTGCGGTAATAACAAAAGCCATTCAAAATGGAATTACTCCCCACTAAATATAAAAGCTCTAATAGGCATTTCCCCCCTCCAGCCCCCGTTGGATTAGTATTAGAACGAAGGGAATGTGCGGCAGAAAAGGATGAAAATCGGCATTCCGTTTTTTGCCACCGCCTCTACCGTTTCACGCCATTAGTGACCCATCGCGGTCAGGCAGCGGTTTCCGCGTCCGGCACCCTCATGGCAGCGGCACCTGCAATTTGATTAGCCGCGTCTCCCGCGATCTGGCCCTCGCTCCGAGGGTGCTTGACTCCGAGCGGCAGGGCCCGCGCGCATGGCTCGGTTCCAATGCAATCACGGAGCTGGTTTCTTCAGCTACGCTGGAGAGCTGGTTGCTTTAGCTACGCTGGAGATCTGGTTGCTTTAGCTACGCTGGAGAGCTGGTTGCTTTAGCTACGCTGGAGAGCTGCTCCGAGTGGGATGAAGGGCGGGAGGTCCCACGCTGACACGGCCGCGATCCCTGATCAAACCGAACGTGGGAAAAGAAGACGGTTTAATATTCAGAAATCTCCAAACAAACGTGAACAAAAGTCAAACTTCAACAGCCGAAACCTGCAGTCATACACGGCAGAAGGTTTTTTTCGGAAGGCTCTGAACTTGTTTTTTGCAGTGGAGGATGTCATTGACGGGGAAAGTCTCTCCTCAACATTCAAGACCGTACATCTGGTGTGGTGACTTCAGCCTGCACGAACATCATCACTGGGCCATGACCCACAAGAGGAGTGGAAAAACAAAACCAGAAACCCCCAGCCCAGCCCTAAGGTATTCCAATGTGACCATGGCAACAGGACTTGTCTCTCAAGGCCTGGGCTGTCTCTGTCACCAGCGGGCCTTTTGTCAGCAAGGAGGACAGTCATTATTCAAAATAGCACCATTCAAAACAACAGCTGCCGCCAAAAGCGCAGAGAAGCGGGGTGAATTTTACACCTTTCAATGCAGTGCTAAACGCACAGCATTCCCTCATTAGCATCCATAGGAAGACAATGGAGTTTCCCCAGTGACAGTGTTGAGGATAAGTTGTCCCGTAAGATACGCAGCGGTTTCCATTTCGCCCCTTTTTCTGGTACTAATACCTTCTGGGCATCACTACAACACTGACAGGAAAACAGGTGAAAAATAATTATTAAACATTATTAAATCATTGGAAAATAAAATGCTATCCCATTTTATAGAGAAAGAATGGGGTGACATTCTACAGACATTATGAACATATGCACATCACTCCACATGAAAGACTCTATGGTGCTATGAACCAGGCGACTCTGCACTCAGAATGTGTTTGTGCTGTTAATATACACAATGCCCGGAGCCTGCCACTTAATCCCTCCTAATATCCTCCTCCTCTTTGAAGTCTCACAGGCCCAGATCCCAAGACACAGACTGGTGGAAAGTCTTTCAGAAGGAGAGGCAAGAGGGATTATCGCGACACACAGTCACCCCTTTCTCAGACCCTATGGAAACTACACACGTTTCCGCCCCATGGGACATTCCTGACTGTGGTGGGGTGGGGTGGCGGGTGCGCCTGAAAAGTTTTTTTTACAAACCACGGGATAGTTTTTTTTGCCAAGGCCTGTTTGAAAGTCTCATGCCAGTGTAGCACTCCAGAACTGAGGGCTCATTGAGTTTTCAAGCCATCACTCAACAGGAGCACCCAACTCCATCCTTGGTGGGTCTTAGTATGTGATGGTTTTCCTTGTACGTCGTGAGCCTTTGTTAGCTAACTAAGGTCATTATTCGGATTAGAATGATCTCACCTGCTGTTTGGGGGTGAAAATCAGATAGTAATTGAGAGGTGGCTTGAAAGCAAGCATACCCTGGAGCCTGCAAGGACTGGAGTCAACTTTTCAGTCAAAAACTATTTGGTGATTTTGGTAAAGACTATCTTTTCATGCATGTCCATGGCAGGAAGATGGCCTTTTGGGGATTTTTTAACTCAAATTTATAAAGTGTATATTATATAATGTGCATTGTTTTAAATTAAACTATGACAAGATTTCTGTCAATCAGGATGTACTTAAGTCAGCCTAACAGTCAGATTCATCACTTCCAGCTCTGACAAATGGCCGTTTAGCATGGAAGAAGAGTGCAGAACTCCCTTTGAGACTGCATTATGTTTCACTTGGTGAGAAATTATCCCCTCACGCAGAGAATTGGATGTGCAGTCAGTTTGCTCTGAAGACTCCCGTCATTAGCATGTGTGCAATCAGTGACTCTTATAAACAAGGGCTTCCTGCAGGTAGTGCTACCGCAGTTGCTCGTGATCCTGTGTTGTTATCAACCCCCGAGCAAACGTTAAGTGTACGTTTAATATACGTTAAAAAGGGAGTTTTGTCTCCCCTATGTCGCAGGATCTCGCTCTCCGGTTCAGCGCTCAGTTGTAGTTGCTCTGAAGCGAAGCAACATCAGCCCCTTTAAACCGCAGTGTGTTCATCATAGAGACGGATCATTAAGGGCCACCAATCAACAGTGCGTGGCAAAAATCGCTGAAAGGAATGATCATACGCGCAATGGGAATAAATTACCTGTCCCCAGAGCCTGCAGTGCTTCAAAAACATAAATGCTCCTGTAGATCACATGAAAAAGGTCACCTTAAATAGGTTGTGTGTATGTTTCAGCCCCCCTCCGCTCTAGACAAGCTTATTAGTATTACGGAGCCAGATTCAGTTGTATTTATGATCTTTATCATTTGTAATATTCTTGCATAACAGATCAGTTTTTGAAAAGGGGGGCCAGTAGTGTTTGCTTTTATTTGTATAAGAACGCACGCTCAATATGTTTCAACAAAGTGGAGTCGCAAACAACAGAGGTTAAAAAAAAGAAGCAGGTATTTTTGAAACCCACTCACTGATTTGGGTCCTCTGTAGTGCACACAATGTTTTAAAGTGTTGCTAAAATGTGGTTTACCCTTCACTTAATTTCTACAGTGCTACTGTGGGGGATATCCTGGGCCTTCCAGTGACATCTCTTTTGTTTGTGCATTATTATCAACAGAGGGTTACCCCAACAGAGGGTTAACTGTGCCTTCAATAGACCGTCAGAGCCGCTGTTACTGAGAGGGTTTTCTCCGCTCCAAACCGTGAGGCATCCGCTGGAAACATCTCAGTTCCCAGCCCCCTTTTCATTATTATTAGACTTTGATTTGGCCTAATGAAACAGAGTGGCTTCCTCGTTCCCAGTCATCAGCGTCAGACTGTGGAGAGAGGGCCGCGGAGGCACTTTTTACAAGGGTTCTGCAGGTTTACCGCGTTCTGCCGCAGTTGCTTCACAGCTTTCGGGAAGGCGGCAACATGTTTTATTCAGGAGCCTCTAAAATTTACAGCTCAGAGAGAAACTTGGCACGACCTGGTCCAACTTGAGAGTGAACTGGTTCAACGGAGCTTCTGGTGGGGTTTTTTTCTCCCCCTGCATTGAAAAAGTCTAAACTTTCAGCCAAGAATCCCATGCGCTGCGCATCTGTCTCACAATCTGTGTTTGTCTGAATTTACAGGCAGAGGCAGAAGAAACAGTCATCCATGTAATAATAAAAAACTGTAGGTTTGCCCTGTTGGCAAGGCCTGAGAAACCCCGCCCCCAGCCCTGTGGCACAGAAACGGTCCACGACAGCGCCTGTAGAAAATTCCCAGGTCTGGATTTACAGGAAAGATAAAGCAGGCAGACATCGGGCCCAGCCATCCC
>JAOVYW010004023.1:10016-20427 GCA_025775045.1 Hiodon tergisus | reverse complement strand
CCAACAGGGTAGATCACGCATCATCTTTCGGTGCAGACAATGACTCCAAAAGGGATCAAGGAAGGCGCCTCCGTTTGTATTTTTTTCCAGGCTGGATACAAAATTGGATGGTATTTTATATATGGTTTTAAATGGAAAATATAGCTATTTTGTGTTTGTTCGACAACTCTACAAGTCTATTTTTAATGGTACTGACATGACATAGAGATGGCAGAAATAATCCATCGATTTAACCAAGTTGCTACATTCATCTAGCTGCTATAGGCCACGTTTAGCCTCCTTGATTAGCCCAGGTTAACAAGTATTTTTTTACGATTTTTTTTTACATTTCCTGAGCCCTTGAGGTAATACATTAGCTCTTTCCGGGTTCTACAGGTAAGGACGCTTTCAGACTGTCCTATTATTTTTAGCAAAATCATTATTTTTTCTCCCTGGCTTTTAAGAACCACGGCACACATTATCTAATCCAAGCTTGTTTCAAGCCCTCAGGATGAGCCACGGCGACCCGATCACCTAGACGCTCAGCGTGTGCTTGTGAGGAACTGACAACCCGCCAACAAAGTGGGAGGAAAAAGCAGCCGGCACTTCAAAAGCCCCGACCTCACCGCCACCTCCTCCTGAATCCGCTTGTTCGCTCGGCGTCCCGGCAGGCTAATCCTTTCTGCCCTCACGCACAAAGGCACCTCACAGCTCCTCACCTCTCTGTAGGCATCAGCATTTCACTAACGGTGCGCCGGGGTCTCGTCCCGGGTTCTGGGAGGTCCGGTAACCTTGGGGTTGGTGGGAGACGGAACGCCAGGGGATTTGAATACCGAGAGGAAGCAGGGGGAAATTAAGCTGCGATCATCATCTGTGCATAGTGTACGCGTGTGCGTGTGCGTGTGCGTGTGCGTGTGCGTGTGCGTGGGGGGGGGGAGTTAAGGTGAGATTCCACACAAGCCAGTGTCTTTCCCCCTCCCGTGTATACCTGCACAACACGCTACACATACATTGCAATAGCAATTAGCATAGACCTGCAAGCAAGCCCTGCCGCTGATACACCGAAACACGCTTTTAAATAATTGGAATTAATGACCTGTAGGGAAGTATTATCTCTAACACACACATACCTATCTATTTGATTTGATCTGCATCTTAATTATATGCGGCCCTTTTTCTTCCGCGTGCGTGAGATTATGCCTTTGGAGTGGCCTCTGCCTCGCGAAGATAATAGATTCATTAAGGAAAAGCGTGGAATTCAGTCATTTTCACTGCACAAGCACTTCTGGATCTGCACTTCAAAGCGCCGTCTTGGGAGAGCCAGAAGCAAGAGACAGACCCGGCATTAAGTTGCATTAACTGTGTGAAGAGCAGCAGAAACCGTACAGGGGAGCCACTCTCTAATCCACTTGTGCAGTAATTAAGATCTGGGAAGCTTCCTCCACGGGAACCTAAGACCTAACTAATGGCTGCTGTTCTGCCACTCACAGTCAACTCACTGGGTGACGACTCCATTCCTCAGCCGATCTCAGCTGACAGGACAGGATTTATTTTAATCGGAAACGCCAAGCTTGAAGCTGCCTTGACACAGAGTTTACTCAGCTACAAAAGAATACATATCATTTAAGATATATAAAGAACAGGATAGAGAATTAGGATATAAGAAATTCAAGAAAACATTCCCTCTTGGTTAGAATCTCTTTTTCGGGTTGAAAAGGTCCCCCTTTTGAATGCTCTCCTTTTTATGCAGCGCTGACTGGAGGGGGAGTAAGGCCCTCCCTTTTGTGAATTTGTGAAAAGGGAATTGCGTAGATACAGCTGAGGGGCCCAACGCCCTGCTCCCTGAAGCGCGATGGTCATGCGTGCCTGACCCCTATTGCTTACTGGTACAGAAAATCTGATTGATTTTTCCAGTTAGTTCCCCTGCTTCCGACAGTGCTGCCGTCGATCCCCGGCAGGGGGGGCGAGCCCCGAGGAACCTCGCTGTAGCGGGTGTTCCGTTTCGTTTTCGGAAAACACGGCACTCCATTGAATCAGCCCCCGTGAGAGAGGGAGACGCCGAGGCGACAGGGTAGCAAATTAACCCCTAAAGCGCCTAAAGAGACTCCTGTGTTTTATCCGGAAACTAACGGTTCTTCAGGCTGGTGATGACGATATTAAACCAGTCTTAACTGCACCCAATCTCACCAATTCTGGTCGAAAAGCGACACACCTGTTCCATGGGTTCATGGAAATAAAACATTTTTAAAACGCAAACTCAATTTATATGCAAATCTAGCTGAGATTACGCTTGGGAACAAAAGGAACAAATGAATTATCCAATAGAAGTGATTCATTTGTCTGTTTAAATAATAAATAAATACATTTTGATGGCAGGCCTTGACGTTTTGTGACATGCACAGGGGAATACAGCCTGTGAAAGTTGCCTGAAGAGTTGCCTTAAGTTTGACTACTTGACTGGCATCTG
Organism: Hiodon tergisus; assembly: GCA_025775045.1. Lineage (NCBI taxonomy): Eukaryota > Metazoa > Chordata > Actinopteri > Hiodontiformes > Hiodontidae > Hiodon > Hiodon tergisus. Next base: position 17,981 of record JAOVYW010004023.1, on the reverse strand, counting down.
TGGCGCGTTCACAGATCCATTATTGTAAACTGTTGCAACAACATAGGAGTTTCACAACATTGTCAACAAGTCATCCACTCAACTTCACAACAAGTCATGCTAGATATGGAGTCCACCGCTTTTGTGCAAGAATTAATGTTTTATGGTTGAGCTGCAGAAAGCCCAAGTGTGTGCAGACAAAACCTTATTTCCAATAGTAAAGAATACAATGAAAGAAAATCGCACATTTGTAAATGTTAATATCATTACCTCTGGAACAACCCGTATTTGCGCTTCAGTAAATGCTCTCCGGCAATATGGGCAGTTTAAAGTGCTGTTTGAGAGGTATGGCTGAATAATCTCATTGATAAACCGGCACAATGAACGGGTCTGTATTACTCTTTTAACTCTGGTCCATCTACAACTGCAAATGTGTGCTTTGGACCAAGAGTGCGCGATGCCAGGGCACATAGATGAAGGAAACGTCACGCCAAATATAGGAGGGTTTGAGGCAATGAGAGATTACTCATCTGTAATTCCACCTGCGAACGCCTGCCAGGGCCTCCGTTTTAACACTCCCCCGCCCCTGCTCTCCTGTTACGTCTCGGACGCCCCGAGTGTTTCAATTAAACCTGACGGGATGTTTAATTGCACCTCCTCCAGCCATCACAATCACCGAGTGACAAGCGTCAGTAATATGTTCTGCCACAGAGCAGCTGAAATTTCTGTTTTATCTCTCTTTGTGCCACACGTCACTCTGTCAGATTCGCTCATTTGAAAACTGACAGGTAAAAATGACTAAATTGTATATTTATACTTTGTTCCCCCCCCCCCCCTTTACCCTTTTTTTTTTATAGCCATAATTGGTATACCACACAAGCCAAAAAGGATGTTGGTGTTGGAACAGTTTGGGTATTACATGTATATCATTAAAAGTTTCTGCTATACAATTACTTTAAAGTTGACAGTCCATATCTGTCCAAGACGTTTCTCTGAGTCTATTTTCTGACTGTGAGAAAACACAGGTCTCAGTGGTGAAATGTATATACATGCTGAAACATGACAGAGTGAAAGGGAAGTAAGAGACACGGACCCAAACTCGCGACTTTTCCACCTAATGTAATGCAGTGCTTGACCCCTGACCTCCGACCCCACAAGCCCAGATCCACCTTTCACACCACCCACACCACTTATTCACCGATTCAAGCCTGAGACTCAAAACTGGACGCGAGTGAGGGCATACTCCTGCAGCCATGACAACGCGCCCTTTAACGTGTTAGTGCTGGCAGAACAGACACCTATCATGGCTCCTTGCCGGTTCTTGCACATGACAAATAATCATGGTGGCTGTTGAGGGTGACGAGTCCGACTGGTGGGACGGCTAGATTGTGAGAGCAGGAGAATGGATAACTGGAGGAACAGCCTAGTAAAGCCTCAATCTACAGCCCGGGAAATTTCCGCTTGAGAACAGCGATTTTAACTCAAGCTTCTTAGCTTGTTAGTTCGATTTTAATTCAAGCTTGTTTGCTTGCTTCTGCAGTAAGGGAGGGAAAGGAAACTTCAGGATTGAATTACAAACCAGTGGCCTTTCCTTAGGTCCCTCAGAGTCACTTAGGTCTCACGAAATGATTCCTGTCCATGTCCGGTGTGGTGTACAGTCCATCGGAGATAAACCCTGGGATCACTTGTGCCTTTGCAGGCGTGACAACGCTTGAGCCCAAATGGTCAAACGTGAACAGAAATTTCTCCATGGTGATAACTATGACGGCTTGCATGGGACAGAGTGAAAGGAGAAGCCATGCACTGGAACCTAGGTGCTGACCAGAGCATTCTGACCGGAGCGTTCCAATTCCTGCCACTGATCGGTGGTTTCAGAAACGGAAGAGCTCTGGTTTGAACGGCCTTACCTGGGAGGCCCAGCTCCACAAGGACACTATTAAGCGAGTATTGTCAGACAGGCCGTTCAATACCGCCATGAGACGGAGCTTGCGGCCTGTCACTGCGCCGGTCTGTCATCTCTTAAATGCGATCCCGACCCTCCCCACCCCCCCCAATCCCATTTGTCAGACGGAGCGCGGAGGAATCGACCTAACAACACGGGCCGAATGGAATCCCCCCCGACCCGTTCCTCGTCTCCAAAACCCCTCCCGGGTTTGTGTGTCTGATCCCTCGCTTTTACGGCCCACTCGTGAACTGAAAGCATTCGGTTTCCCCCACCCACGCAACACCCTCCAGCACTGCAAAACGATGACCACAAAACAGACCCTGCTTGGCATTCTGAGGCCAGTCTGGTGCCACTCGATGTCCGGTATTAATTACATCAAAGCCTCCCCGCTAGGCTCCCGGAGAGCACTTTCAGCAGGGTCCTACACAGCCGTTTCTCTTGCACGTTCCTTTCCCATGACAAGCCACGACCCATCACTCTCCGGGCGGAATAGAGTTTTCACTTTTTGTCCGGCCCCTCCGAAGGCTGTGGAATCGATGCAGCTCCCGCACTAAAACTGCACATTTAGCAAGGCTTCTCATTTCCCTTTGCCACTCTAATTGAATAGATGTTCGGTCAGTCGATGAAGTCTGGCTATAAATCGTCTGGCCTCTTCTCCACAATTTGCTGTGGTTCCTTACCCCCCCCCCCCCCCCTTTACATCGCTTGCATTATTTCCCAATCTTCACTTTGTCATCTGTCCAGCCAGTTTGAGTCAATAATATTATCACCTCCTTAAATCCATAGAAATCTCAGTGTTGTGGGTATTCACTGCAAGTATACCAAATGGGTGCAATGCACAGAAAAAAGGAGGTGATTTGTTATCCCTGTGGTTATTCAGCCCACGGTACCTGGATTCTTTCGGTGAGCTTTTGAAGAAAAACTCTGTTGTGGCATACCTGTCATTCTGAATTTTGTCTCCATCCCAGGGAGCGGCCATAATTCAGCATGACAAATCATGGCCTACAGTAGTCTTCAGACGCCGGTCCTGTGTAACGAGCTCTACATTTCAATTTGACCAAGTTCTGCCTCTCGCTCAGACAGCAGAAAGGTCGATTTAAAAAATAAATTAAGAAATTAGGGGAAGAAAGAAGCTTTTACACCAACCAAACAACCAATCTCCAGTCACTACACATATTCAACTCAGTAACACCTATTTACATTATCTTCTCACCAACGACAGGGAAGTAAGCTGTTTTATCGGGTTTGACTTAGTGTAGCATGTTATCCATTCCAACTATTTTCCTGTGACTAATAAATCTCATTGGTCTTCTCTGTATTCTTCATAATGGGGTGCCCTACAAATAAACTGGTCCATTGGGTAAAGTGCACCATTTGTTACACACAGAAGAAAAGTATCTCAGCTTATAGTAAAAACAGTCTATTATAATATTATTTTGACGTCCACAGCAAAGTAAAGGTCTGTTAAACACATCAGATAATAAGGCTAAGTTACACTACTGTTGTTCACAGAAAATAATGTCATTGAAATGTGACTTGAAGATCGTTACCTCAATATGAAAATCAACATGCACAATGGTTCTGCTACGTTTTGGAAAGCGACTAGTCCTAAACGCACTTAACGCCAGGGAAGAGAAAAATCTAAACTCGTATAACTGAAGATGCTGATCCTGATCTTGTGGTAGAACGACCACTATAGAACAACAAGAACACCATTGAACTACAAAAAAAAACCATGCAAGGACACTGTCTGATTTTGTGAGGCCACAGTAGTGTCTACTGCACAAGGCTGCTCGGAGCACCAAAAAAATAGTTGAATTGTAATGGATCAATATAATTCATTTAAAAGGTGGTAGGTCTCAACGCGAATGCTTCAGAAAGTGACAACACACAGAGAAATTAAGCTTAACATTGTGGTCCTGCGCTACCTCAGAAGTTACTGCATTCAGCTTGATGTTGCAAAAACACACCACAACCAGCTGCCAGCACAATGTCCTTAACTCACCAAAACTAACTCCACGAAATGAACTCTCCTGCCCATTAAAAATGAAGCCAGAGCCCTTTCTCAAGCCTGATCCAAAACACATGGGCTACATTTTAACGGCTTTTTAAATGTAATGATGCGAGAAACTGAGAGAGAAATTAATTGCGTGTCTGGTTTTATAACAGCTCAGAATGTTATCAATATGGGGAACGTGCACCGTGCAGGATAAAAATCGACTGTATTAGCAGCGTGAAAGCATTCAACCTGAGAGAGAACCACAGGAGCGGTCATGGACAGATTCTGCCAGCCGAGATTATGGAGGACCATTTACATCCCGTGCTACAACCAAATGAATTACACCTAGGGACAACAGCGACCCCTTTAGGATCAGAAGAAGACATCTGACACTCCTACACCATCTTGCCTGCATCATGCTCTTCTGGTCGAATAATATGCCTACGCACCCATTCCCGTCCCATACAAAGATTATAACGTTTTCTTATTATTTCCTTAGAAGATAAGCTTATCTGCAGGGACCACTTCACGCATGACTCATTTGTACAGTCTGACATAATCCTATTCCCACGAAATGCACTGGTAAGGCCAAGTCCAGAAGATAGCACTGTAGGCCGTCCTTGGCGTTCGTCTCCAGTTCCCCACAATATGATTGTTTCTTTGGCGTAATGAACTTTTTTGCTTCTTTTACCATGAAGCTTTAGTTATTATAATTGTAAAGTTGTTTAGCAGATGCTCTCAGATCCAGAGAGATAGCTGGATTGAGAACCTCAGAGTAATGGAATTTGAACCAGCAACTTTCAGGTTACAAATCACTGCCATCTACAGTTTAGTTACTTAAGACCCAGTCACATACCGCAGAGTTAGGCTTAGGGCTGTGGGACCTCAAGTCTCAAGAGAAGCGTTTCACTTGCCTTGGAGTTGGAAGACAGGCCAGTTCATGTTTTCCTCTGCTATTTATTTCTCTCACCCAATTGTCTCAAAGGTTTTTGGTATGTTTTCTTAGGCATTTTTGTGTTTCCCTTGACTTAAAGGAAAACGCAGGTTTATTACTCAGGAATTCCATAGTAAATTAGGGATGAAGAAGCCAAAATGTTTAACTTCACCTGTGTTGATGCTTTCATTTGAATCTTTAACTGATAGGCTCTGATGATGGATAAGCCTGTGCAAGTTCTTGAACTCAACAGCTCGTCAATTAATTTTCACCTTTTTCCGCACTGGCTAATTTTCTTTTCTCTCGTACTTGCTGACATGTAGCCGTGGCCATTTCCCTCGTTTTGCATCTTCCATTTAGTTGGGTTGTGTTTTAGTTTAGGTCTTCTATAAGTACAAAACAGAGCTCAAGATTTCAATTTGGTATTCCTAAGACTGGAAAAACTCTGGACAAAACAGAAGGTCAATAAGGGGGTCGCAGACCCCCTGGAGCCTGCCACTGGAGACCCCAAGTGCATAGCTTCAGTCCTCTTCCTCTCTACTTCAGCGTGTCACTGCGAGACAGACAACACCCCTTTCACTTCCCCTCCCTCTCCCAAATTTGTGCAAGTAATACCCACAGTCACCTTGTGTAGCCCCTGACCGAGCCGCAAGGTTTCCGCTGAGATAGGCCGATATCCTGCCACCATTTCTGCACTATTGATCCCATTTCATTCATTAGCCTTTCAGGGATACCAGGTTTCCTGGACGTTCTGTTAAGGTCATGTGCGACTTCGGTCCCACTGTTTTATCTCAGCAGGGAGCACAGCACCTCGTCCTGAATGGATCACATGGTCCAATATCAGTAACAAAAACGAACCACCCAAAAACATAAGGTTTCAATGACCAGTGAAGGGTATGCCTTTAAATAGCACGATGATGAATATTTTAGCTGAAGACTTGAAAGTTGCTAAATGCCAAATGTAGCAATCATTCTGAGATCTATTTCACCCTATATGCAATATCCCTTGAACAAAACACATTCAAGTGGTTTGCAAATGATTACCACCTTGTTTAGGAGCAGACAACCAATGAAGAAGAAAAAATCTAACCAATGTGTCTTGGCATAGGTTTGGAGAAATTGCTTATCGTGATAATAAATACTTTCAAAATTAAATAAAAATGCGGTTTAATTTTGTGTCAACAAGCATCTGCAGGCACTGACACAACATTACTGCCTGCGTTTTAAAGATGAATAAATATGTAAAGATTATTTGCATTTTCAATAAAGAATTGTTGACAAAAATCTCCGCTATTATACAATCACTTACAAGTAATTTCCTCCAACACGAACAGGAGCACGAGCACATTTTTCGACTGAAAATAGCAGTAGAGCCTGAATTGCGAGAGCTTCTTTATCTTGTGTTTAACACAAGGGCTGGGACCTGCTCAGAAGTTCACCAACCTGCTAATCGAACTTCACACAACTGTAGTCTATTTAATACTGTTTCCTTTACTTAATAAGTACCTTGTTTCTTTTACTAAAAAATAAAACGCGGTTAAAAGGTTACCAATGGTTCAATCCGGTCAAAATTGTGTAGTTTTTTAACAACATTTCTATTTTTTGAGTAAAATCTCTAAACCTTTTTTTCATTGCAGATTTGAAAAAAATCTATTCATACGGCAATTGATGACAATTCCAAAAAAGTCCACAAAAAAGACTTAGGTTAGACATAATTATTAAAATACACTGATTGGTTGTTCGAAATACCAATTAAGGTAATATGAAAAAAATAAGAATAACTTAAATATCTTGACATATTTATTATAAAATAACATTGACCAGAAAATAACTCTTTAATTATAGCAAATATCCTTTTTTAACTATTGGTTCCTGACATCTCGAGAATGTTTCTCAAGGAGAGAGGAGGCATACCTCCTCTTTCATGGCATACCACTCAGAGCTGTTTGCAGGCTACCGTTGTTCGGAGCAAAAACTAGGAGAATCAAATGAAAATCCTCTTGGTGCTGACGTTTTATCACCGTGAATAGACCTTAGTTACCCTAGTAACCCCAGTTCTGTTCTGCTTCGGAAGCCTTGCCTGAGCCTCCTGGGGTTAACTATGCAGCAGGACAGTCAATCATACAGATGTGCCCTAAAGTGCACCATCAGTACTGTGAGATCTGATAGGCACTGCACTTCAGTCGTGCGCGGGTGTAGCACTGAGAACTCTGTCTATGGTGAGATTTTTCTGTCTAATGTCGTTTTGCTAAATGGGAGTTGCGCAATGCACGTCTGATCTGATCTCCCGGTAATCCGTTTATCGTCGTGGTTTCTCACCCGACCGTCAGATAAGGAAGAAAAACAAGGGGAATCACCTTGCCCTGGTCAGACACAATGAGGTTTCTCCCATTAGGCTGTACACTGTACCGCACTTTCAGCGACCTCCCTAACCCTTCCAATGCGACACTTTCAGACCACCGCGAGAAGGATAGACAATTCGATTCTGCAAGATTGATGATGTCACTGGTACCATTACCGTCTCACATTCGCACCTGTACACAAAAACACACTTCCAGGGGCAATGACACACCGGGGAAAAAAAACCCAGAGAAAACTAGTGAGCCTTTACTTGTTCGCTCTTTAGTACATTTAGCATTCTGTCTATTCAGTGCACAAAAACAAAACCGAAATGTAGCCTGAATTATTTATATATGCATGGGATTGTTTTCGCTTTTTAAAGAAGAAATTCTAAAATATGTTTATCAATTTAATCAGCTGTTATAAACCTCAGTTCAGCTCAACACCTAAGTCCTTTCAAACGAGCTCAATACAACAGAACAAAACTCTTGTTATCAGGCCATGTTTGGACGGGATTTTAGTGTACACCCTCGCCCATCCCCTCATTCTGAAAACTCAACTATGCGTGCAGATAGTGCTGAAATTTTCACCAAAGAGATTATTTGCACAGTTAGCCTGATGCAGACATCACAACGATGAAAATATTTATTAGATTTTTTTTTTCCGTTTAAAAAAAATGAGGGTCCATTAAACCAGATCTTTAACACCATATGGTTCTGGCTCCAGGCACACTGATTAGGTTCGATGTCTGCCTTCAAAGGAAGTGAT
>JAOVYW010004020.1:0-13502 GCA_025775045.1 Hiodon tergisus | reverse complement strand
TATTTCGAATCACCAATTAAGTTATTGTTTTATTCCAAGTTTGGAATTAGCAATTGTGCTAATGTGTCCTATGAATCATACTACCACACAGGGCGAGGAAGTACTTTGATTGGTCTCCTATAATCCCTTCACCTTTTACTCACATTACTCTTAAACACTGCAGGCGACATAGCTGACACCAGTAGTTCAGCGCCATTAGGAGGAGAGGCATGTCCCTCTTGACAGCAATGCTAGCCTGCAAGTGCCCAGATAGCTGACAGGAGATGCTGGTTACTGACGCCCTGTTGATTCCCAGCCACCTCAGCCCAGGGAAAGCTCTCCTGATCACAATCAGCAAATTATATGATTTGGATTTGAACTTGCAATGTCCAGTCCTTAGGGCTGAAATTGTGAGACATGTGCCTTAACCGACATGACCACTCAGGAGAAAGAAAAATGTCAGGGGTCAAAATGTCAGAGCAGGGAGGAGGATGATTATGTACAGACTACGTTGAGCTCACCCATGACAAGGCAAAAGATTAGGGAGCGACTTGCAGTTCCCGTATAAGCAATGGCAGAGAAATTGTAGACTTCAAAAGATAGCAGGCCTTCTGTCGGCAAGTTAACTGATTGAGTTATTTCTGTTTTTTGAGGACAAATACATTTGCAGACCAAGATTGACAACAGGGATTAAGATGCAGTTAAATGATTTGTAAAGAAAGAATGAGCGGTTAGAGTAACCCTGGGCCAGGGAACGTTTTAATGTCCACACTGATACTCCACTGTTGTCTCGCACACAGAGAGGAGGGATAGATGATGCCACGTTGACATTCTGACATGTGGTTCAAAAGCACCAGGGAGACAAAATTGCGTGCAAGTGACTCTTTCCATCGGCTTTGAACACAATCCAACCACACCTACTGCCGCAAAAAAAAAAAAAGAAAGAAAAATTGACAAAATTTTAACTGGATGGGAGCCTGGTAAGATGGATCTGAAACTTTTCTTGTAACAGGTCAGAGCAGGTACAGGTTGAGGAATGGGTGTCTGGCATTCTAATTACATCTACCGGGTAGATCTACCGTGTGTGTCTTATTGACCTTTTAGACACAAATCCTGGGCTGCACATAATTAAAATCGCAGAAGACACAGTACTCATTAGCCTGTGAAACAATGAGGATATGTCTTGGGGTCTTGGAGTTGTTTTCTGTGATTGAATGAGCCTGAATTTAAACATATTAGACATAAGGGAACTTCTGAATTATTTTAGACAGAACTCACCCCTAACTCCACCAAGAGTTATTAAGGGTCAGAATGTCACTGAAGGAGCACAATTATCTTGGATGTTGGCAAAAGCTTTCAAGGGAGAAATGCACCCTAGAAAGGTCAGTTACGTCGTTGTCGGACAATCCCCGTCCTCTTTAATAAGTCTTTCATTGAGACCCAAGGTCTAACTTGCTGCTATGGGATCTCGAGCAGAGTCAAATGAATGCACTGGCAAACACAATCAACATGCAACATAGGCACAATTCAGCAGTCTTTCCTCAGTGCAATCTACAAGAGCGGAATGTAAAACAAGGCATAGACAGGTACTGGTGCAAAAAAAAGACCAATCAGAGCAGCTGCAGCACCAAGGATTCCTATTTAATACAGACCTTCTGGCTAGTCTTGGATTCCAAAAAAATATAATTAACAAGACTGGGAAATTTGAAATGCAATCCTCATTATCCTAAACATCCTCCTAACCAATTAAATTAGAAACTGAATTTGCAGTAATGAGAACAGGGGTGGAGGTCGGAGAACAAAAATGGCCCAAGTATAATTAGCGCACTCCAAAACCTGCCCTTCACTCACAAAAAATGAAATATGATAAATTAGTATTACAAATGTTGCTACGAAGACTGCGCATAAAAAAATTCTATAGGGATTCTATGGGCCTGGCAAAATCAAACCCCTGTTGTGCAAATAATAATGAAATTTGGGCTGAACTGCTACTTTTTTATCGTAATTTATCAACCTTAACATTTCTTAGCCCACGAAAAGGTTGGGCACAGGTTTCTCTTCTTTTGAAAGCAAACGTAGGAGGGCACAAGATGGTAGATATCGAGTACAGCTTACATTCCTGGCTATTAAACAGGACCCAGAAACAGGCAAGTCTTAAAATCATGTAATGATCTTTAGATTTAGTCAGGCGATAACAGCCCTCGCCCCATCTCCACCCATATGCGATAAGCCTTTTTTGAAGGGCGAGAAAGGACTTCATTTGGTCCCTTGTAATTTAGCACTCTCAGGAAACTCTTCATGACCTCTATCACGGCGTGTTGGCTTTGATTTAATCCGGCCCCTTGTCTAAATGTTCCTGGAAAAAGCAACAACCAATAGCAGACGCAGGAAGTGAGGCAGCATACACCCAGGACAGAAACGCCACCCCATCAAAGTGGCAGTAAATAATTCCGTATTGGACACATAATATATACACATGATAAACTAAATTGTCAATTTAATCTATGAAGATGAACAACAGCATGAGAAAAACATAAAACATCCACCAGCTGGACTTAAGAAGCATCTTCCTGGCTTTAAATAAACAGGTTCCACGTCTAATTTTGTGGCATATTAACATTTGCTATGTCATAGAACAGTTAAATGGACCAAGCTTCCATAGATCGTTCAAGGCTAGGATCAAAATACACTGGATGCATTCCTGAACACGATTTATCCTGTTTCTTAAAAAATAATGAATATCTGTGTGTTGGATTGGGCATGCGTTCAAATGCAATGAGCAAGACATGTCTGAATGTTATATATTTTGCATCCATTTGTCTACGGTTACAGAGCTGTGTTGTGAACTTAGAAGCATGCCAGAGATCAAGTGTCACTTGTTACTTGGAGTGAAGGAAAGCCCCCTCCTGTTCATCCAGCTCCACAGGAAAGTGTCTTGTGTAATAAATTCAAGGTGAGTCTTTATTCAAGAAAAACCACTTTTTTTTTTTTTAATTAGGAGGGACGGTCCATTTTTGTGCCCTGCTGTTTAACCCCAAGGTAATGGGGAAAGAACCCTTTCTTGAGCAGAAAGTTGAGGTATCCTGCCAATCACAGTGTCTGCCAGAATCAAAGAGGCTCTGATGTCTTGCTTATCAGTTACTGGAGAGAATGGGGTTTTGTTTGTTTTGTTATGCCAATTCATTTTTTTTAAATCACAGGTTAATACAAATTATTAGCGGTGTGTTTGCAGCAGCCGAAAAGCAACTTTCACCCAACCTGGTCAGCTCTTATTATTGTAAATTAACATACGATCCAACTTATTACGTGAACTTTTTTGATGTTTTTTTGGGGGGTTTTTTCCAGTAAAGTTTCAACTCTTTTGTAACTGACCCTATGCCTTATATAAAAATGTCAGTCATTTTGAACGTATTGTTTCCAGAAAGTTTACGCAAAGCAACAAAAATGAGACATTACCACTTTAAGTGATGTATTCCAACACCACTACTCCTTTTACAAGCCCAAACCCAAGTCACTTGAAAAATACATGTAATTTAATTTAACAAGCAATACAATGCATTACGCACATTTGTTTTCTATATATAAAACATAAAATTCCTAATATGTCCCTTGAGCTTCCACATGGAACTATAAATTAAGCTGAAATCATCAGATTTTCCTGCACTCTGACATTCTTGGCAAAAATATTTTTCACCTCTGTAATACACACCAAGGATAACTCTTACCCATAAACCGAATTACTTTTTTTTGTGTTTTGGTTAATAAGGTCCCAGCACTGATATAAATGTATGTTCTGTGTTTCAAAAATCAGTTGGGCACTTTTAACCACTTCAGTGCTTCTAAAAACTATCTTTAAATCACTGTTTTAACCAAATCATAATTACAAATGTTAGACATTTATGTCAATTAAAGTATTGAAAAAGCATGGGAAAAGACATAGTCTGTTGTTACTGAGTTGAATAGATAGATTTAAATGAGGTCTGCTGTGCCAGTACCAATACGATTTTAATTAAGTATCTTTGAATATTTTCAACAGTGCAATGTTAAACAGCTAAGGGAAACAATGTGGAATCCTCTGGAAAATCTGGAATGTTTGGAATGTCCAGAGAACAAAGGCTGACTTTATTAAGTTAAAGAGGTGTGTCTGCAAGATGACAGAAGGTAGAAAAGGGACTGTGCGTTGCATGGGAATATAATTCCCACCAACACTTGGAAGTTAGAAAGGAAAAAATGGTTTATAGAATAACAGAGAGACCTATTTGCTGGAAAATAATTAGAGCAGCAGAAAAGTTCAGAGAGAAATATCTTCAAGGAAAAAAAGAATAAGAATGATTGCCATCCTGGTAAGCAAGGGAAACTGAAAAGCAGCAGGTAAAATGTAAAATGTTATGTTACCTGAAGAGGATACGCCCGCCAAGATCAAATTGCACAATCCAAACTGTAAAACATTTTGGCATTTGGATAAGATGGTCTGAGAAAAACAAGAAACAGACATGAGAATTTCCAAGAAGCTGTTTTTTTTTTTTTGTATTGGAAAACAAAGCTTTTAAGACACCACGGTACAGTGGATGATTAATTGTGTACCTTGCACTTTAGATCACTTTAGATAGATAATAAGACTGAATATCCCTAAAGACCCACCTCATTACAGAAGTAGTCACAGTTCTGAGTGAAATAACACCCAGTTAAAAAGTATTTGCCCAAAGTTTAAACGTTTCCACTAGACTTACTGCTTGTCCAGTCTCAAATGGATCTTTCTACAAAGTTAGCCAGGTCATTTAGAGATCAAAGCAACACTTAGCCTCTAATCGTTTTTAATGAGGGAAGTATCTTATATAGACACAACTGGTGCCACATTAAAACAGGTAATTATTGTGTTCATTCATTCACGCTCTGGTTTACACGCAATGACGTCCACATGAAACTTGAGATGTAGAGTATGTAACACCTTAACAATTTTAATCAGTATAATAATTTGCAGTATAATATAATCTGAAAAAAATATACACTGATTAGAACATTATTTGATTTACATTAATTTGACCATATAATGTTCAACTCAATATAATAAAATTGCTCCTGTTATTGAGAAGCTATAGACACACTAGTTGTGCTTTTAAATGGCTGCATGTTAAGCAAAGGGTGCCAGGATATGATTTTGCCCCAGCCAAAAATTCCATGCTTATTGGAGTCTACAATGCACCATCTGTCATTCAAGTGCAAAACATGTTTTACCAACATGCTCCAGGTTTCTGAAATGTCCTTTGCAGTGCAACTGGAAGATTTAATAAATGTAGTGTTGAGACCTTCACTCAAAAGATTAAATAACTATATATATTTTTCATATATTTAAATATAACATATCTCTGAGAAAATGTATTATTTTTCATGTAGTAATCCAAATTTGTAATCCAAAATTTTCCAAACTAAGAATGGCCCATTGCAAGTTTCCATGAAATCAGAAGAGAGTACATCCTTAATCAAGATTGCTTTGATTCCGTATGGAACAAACCGCAGCACTTAGTAAGTGCCCAGTAAGTGTCTGGAACTGACACTGCCTTTACATTAGATATTCCTATAATACAAATGGCTGCAGCAGGTGCCACCACAACAAGTCAGAACATTGCTTTATGCAGTTGTGGGTTGCCAGTTGGGAAGGCCATAGAAGATTCTCATGCAGCTCAAACCACCTGTTAAAAACATGTGTCCGCTGGACTGGATCATTGTCTTGCTTATGGGATACAGATGATAACTCAGGCCACTGCATCAATTCTTCCTTCTCACGGAATGACTGGACCCCAGCCATGCCACGTAAATGCGCTCCAGACCATGGTGGGACCACTTCAAAACTAGGCACCCAGGGGTGTAGAGTTGTTAGGGCCGTCACCATGCGTCCGTTTGAGAAAACATGGAGCAGGAGTGCTCATCAGATAACGTCACACCCCTTCGCTGCTTGAAAGTCCTGTGCACCACGGGGCACACAATCTGCCACCGCAAGATGTTATGAGAAGTTTCTACAAAGAATCTCAGTCATGGTGTTTGGAACTGTGGAGAACATTGCAGAGATGTCCGGCAGATGTTTTCTCTACAGTACAGACGAATATCCTGAATGTACCAATCCAATAGACTAAATAAAAATGGATGCAAATTGAATTATATTAAAAAAACATTAATAAACAACCAGATAAGAACTTGCCAAAGTTGAAATTCTCTACCATGCTTTTTCTCAGTAAAGACTTACCTAAACCTGATACCCATGCACTTACAACTTAATTTATATTCTTAGTGGAACTCAATTTGAACCATGTAGCTGCAACAGACGAAACATGGACTACTGTGTCTCTTTTTACAGTCCGAAATTAAAATTGACACATACATTGAAGGCAACCAAACATAAAAATAAGGGGTTGAAAAGCAGACACATGTTTCTAAGAATGCCAAGACAATCTGACAATAGCTCAAGAGCGGAGCACTTTAAATATAATACCCATTCACAGTTCGCACTGAGGGACACCAGATGAATGGCGGAGAAGTATGTGCTTAGAATGCCTGCTAATACGGGAGGTTTTTCTTATGGGAAAAGGGGCTAACCTGAGAGGCTGACATCTTCCCAAGGAAATATCCAAGCTGTGTTGTACAATAAGCAATGTTGCTTTTTTTCAACCCTCCGGTACGTAGATCCGCAATCTAAATCTATGTATTATAATCTGTATTAACAATGGGTCAAATTTAATTATTTTACTTATACAAGCTCACATCCTTAAGTTAAGTTTTATTTTCCAGGGGTGGTACTCATTTTGCAGGCTAGCAAGCACATCTCATGAAGTCCACATTTGATGTTAACAATGGCCATCTTGTTTGGCTCACAATACAAAGATAATGGATAAAACCTCGTCTGAATCGCCATAACATATTCCAGATCTTCTGCGGATTCAGGGATCAGAAAATTTACCTTTATTATAAAGTTTTTCTTTTTCATGGGATACACAAATTAAATTGGTAAGAAGAAAACCCTGAAAGATATACGGCTCACTGCCAATCTGCCAGTGTATTTTTATTTACTTTGAAAGCATTTGAAAGTATTTAGGTGCATTTGAAACAGTATGGTCATGTACTGTGCATATACAGCTGTTTTATATTATTCAGTACTGGTTATTGTCATTAAAAAAAGCCATACAAGTTTGCTTTTAAAATACATACTGTAGTCACTGAAAGGCACCATCCTCCTTTTGGTGGGACATTTCAGCAACAAGTGTTTTCGAGCTCTGATAATGGTCCCGCAATCAGATGTCGAAAACCTTTTGTGAGGTGGCAGGGACGCGTAACTCAACCTCAATTAACCTATAGGCACCGGACAACTAGGACAAAAGCTTTGCTGGTTATTCAGTCGGGGAGAGAGCTGGAGCTCGAGTCAGATTGCATGACGCTCACAATGTGAAAAACACACCCTTCATTCGGTTCTGCTATTCCCTGTCCTTTTATTTACTGTACTGTGGTTTCAATGGAGTGCGCGCAGACACGGAATTCCAGCGTAGGAATGGTGGACAATGCTGAGCAAAGCCTCCTTTTGAAGTAAAGCCACTACTGGAAGGTTATTACTCAGTTAGCTGCAGGGCTCGCAAACAATTAAGAATACAATTCATGTCTTTTCATACATCCGACTGGACAAAACCTCCTTTTTATTTAAAACATTTAAAAAAAAATTCCTTATTAGAGCATTTCTACTCAAGAAAAAGCCGCTTTTAAAACCAGGAGCATACACTGAAGAATTAAAAAGTTTTCCTTTTACCCCAGTAATGCCCCGGGCCAGTTTAATTGGACCGATCCCTGCTTGTGAACTGCTCGGACTGATTGAATTGAGCGATTTGTTTTCTGCAAGCCGGGAGACATTCAGGTTGAATGAAATGGAGAAGTATGTATTAGAGAGTGCTTTGAATGCCCGGTGTAAAGGAGTAGTTTTTGTAAGATCTGTGGTCAGGTCATAAAGCCTTGCTGTGATTAACAAAATTTGTCAATCAAAGAATATGTAAAACTACAACCATAAATTAAAGAGTTTCAGATAGCCCCCCAAAAAAGAAAATTAATGTAATGCTGGCTTAGTCTACAAAGAAATATGGTCTTGTTGGAATACAAAGTGAAAGTGTTGGCCTTCGTAGGGAATTTAGTCGAATTGGCTGAGTGCCTAATCCATAACTTTTTCTTTTTTCTAGCAGTTAAAATAGTGCTACTTGTTGTATAACTTACACAATAAGCAGAGATTGTATCAAAGTTAAATTAAATAAATCAATAACACTTAAAGGATTTTAAATTTGTTGGTTGACAATCTAACCGTGATTTTTAATGTTATTCTGTACGTCCGCAAAACACAAAAAAACAAAAAAAGAAACCCAGCGGCAATTGAGAGCAAACTACAATGTTATCGCTTAGAGTTCCACATAAAAGAAATCACTGAAACTATCCAGACAGAAGGCCCCATCGGGTGCATGTGAGGAAAGCAGTCGTAGGGAAATAAAACAAAAGTTTCCTGAGAGTTGAACTGTGAGTCACCACAATTATTTTATCATATCAAATGCCAGCCCTGATGCACTCAATTTTCATTCTTTGCTTTCCATCAACGCAGGCAACAAAAACAAAAAAGCAACAGTTCACACAGCCCTCATCCTGAGGTGAGTTGCCACAGCTGCAACTTCTTCACCAATAATGCATGTTTATTATGTTGTGAAGATTGCAACATTTCTGTTGGGCTTTGCTTTGATAAGTTTCTTCAACATAAAAAAAACAACAACAACAGCAACAATGATAAAGACTTATCATCGTTATTCAGATAAAAAAAATTACCCAAAACAAAACATGACAGAGGATACCTCTGCTAGAGAAAAGAGCAACAACGTGTCTGTTCATATCAGATGAAATGCCAAAGTGAAATACCAGTGTCACACTGATGGATGAGTACGCGTTGTTTCTCCCATGCACTGGGAAGGGACTCGAGCGAGAAGCAGACGGACGTCTCCCAGCATGGGCACAGGCCAGTGAGGGTGCTGCGCTGTTGATTTTTCCCACAGTCCTCTCTCTGACACAGACCTCCCAATACCCACGCGCGTCACCCGCGAGACCCCTCTCAGGGAAGTTGCTACTCTTAGGGACTTTTTGCAGCACTTCACAACTTTCGCGCTGAGGAGACAATTTTCCACAGCAGCAGCGGCTACTTTTGTGACGTTGGATTTTTTCGTGTTTCTTTTTTTACTACTGCAATTGCACATAAATCACTGGTGTGGTACATGCCTGTAAATGCACACACACACACAAAGAGATTCTTCATTTTTTATCATAGCTCTGGCTCTGCATTGTACAAGATTAGCTAAGACGTAATGAACGCTGTGTTAATTACGTTTTATTTGCATATGAAGGAAAAAATATTGATACTGCCCTGATTCTATATCTATTTAAAAAAATATATATATTTTGAATATATTTTGACTTTTTAAATCAATAAAAACAACAGAACAAATACCATTGTGTTGCAATTCCTTCCGTTATAACACTGGGCAATCTTAGGAGCATTGGAGAAACAGAAGTTTTTTGAAGAAAAACTCAGCATCCTTAATGGATGTTTGAGAAATTAAGCAGATAATAAATTGACTTTGTGGAAGCACATTTGTGAGAAGTTAACCCATACGATTCCAAAAAGAAGGATGTATTACAAGTTCAACAATAAGCCCAATTCAAGACAATGCACACATTAGTTAATTTACCTAAAATTGTGTTCATTATAGAGGGTAGGTGGCATAATCTCTCTTTCTCTCTCTCTCTCTCTCTCTCTCTCTCTCTCTCTGTGTGTACTCAAAAGTCTGAACAGATGGTATTCCATTGCCTTACTGTCTTGTATTACTTCCTTAATGAACTGAAATAATGACATTTCCCTCACAAGACAATTTGAGTCTGAAATGATCTAACTGGGATTACAAAGGATAATTGAGCATTGTTGCTATTTTTATGACAGTGGGCTTGATTAATTGCTCTGTTTTTTTCTGGAATCCTTTTTCAATTGTTTCTAATAGTTAAGAAATACACATCATTGATGTTTGACATGAAAAACACACATAGAAACATCGTAAAAAAACTACCTTTGAGATTCATCAAAGACAAGCAATTGTTCAATGCTTCAAAACAATGCCATGTTACATCATCATTCTGAATAGCACTCAACACTGAAAAAATATACTCAAAAACATACATTGACAGTTCAGGTGATTCATTCACTTGTACAATTCAGATTGTATTGGGTAGGTCTTTCTATAATCACAAAATGACGCTACGGGTTTCTGTATGTCGCTCTATAGAATGCCTAGAAGTCAGATTTTCTTTTATATGGCAGCATCTACTCAACCCTACTCTACTTCCTTTAAAAAGGAAGCACTAGAAAAGTTGTTAATATCTGTTACTTTTAATTATATAAATAACTGGGTATTCTGCATTGCCTTCTGGGACCATGGTATTTGTTCAAGGATGACAAAAGGGTACAAAGTTCATTACATAAGACTAAAAATGCATTCCCTGCTTTGTTGCGTTCCTCTGTGTTTTATTGGTTATCTTGTGGAGTAATTTAGATTCTAGTGGTTTCCATGTGTTTTCGTATGACTTATTTTTATTAACCTACCAACCAAAATTGAAGCTTAATTTAAACCTAAATGGAGGATTTGGCACCTCCTGTCACCCACTCTTTTCTCAATTTCATCTTTGTAGTTGATGCTTGATTTACAATGCTTTCTCATACATTACAAATAGTAATGCGTCTTTTTAAAGTAAATTTTTTTTTTATAAGATAAAACTGGAGGTAAAACTAGTCTTCATATTGATCTTGCTTGTTTTCAAGCAAGCTACCTATAGTTACTTAACAATATCTTATTTCTACCTATAGTTACAATATCTTATTTGTTTATTTTTATTTTTTTCTTTGGAATGACTTTAGTCAAAGAAAAGGGAAGGTCAATACGAAGTGTAAGATTGTTGTTGCATCACATGACTTGACCGTTTACATAGCAACTATTTTGTTACTCTGAATGCACATTTTACTGTGCAGTAAAACATAAAACATGGTAAATGCACTGGACGCGGTTACACAGACTATTCATTTCATTCGAGCAAGCGGCCAAAATCACAGGGAATTCAACTGCTTCTTGAAGATTCCCAGAACCCCCAGGGACCCCATGGACACTTCATTTTCGTGGCGCCGACTGCATGGCCCTCATGAGATGCATTTGAATTCAAAACGGCTCCCTCTCCAATCTTTTACATCCCTGGTTGGACACATACTGCATGGACGCATGATGGAGTTGGGGCTTTTCATTATAACCAGAGGATTAATGTAGAAAAGGCCAAATCGCATCTCATGACTAACGCTGTTCTATCAAAATGTTATCAAAGTAAAATCGGATGTTATCACGTTAATTATTACCAACACGGGACTGCAAAGGCTAATTGCACGCTGTAGCCATTTGTCTCCGAGAGACATCTGACGCCCCTCTCCCCAGCAGCGGCCTTCTGCATGTGTATGATCAATGGTTTGCACGGTATTTTGTGACTCCTCCTAATGTTTATTAATCAGAGTACCACCGGGGGGGAGCGAAAGCGGCAAGCAACTCATTTTATATTCTCTGTGAATTTCAGCAAATGTAACCAGATATGTTCCTTGTAATAAATATTAAAGTACCCTGTGTAAGTGGACGCTTTACAGCCCGTGCCAGATTTAGGGCCTGTGGACCAGTGCTACCCTTTAAATAATCTATCTTGTAAACAATGCGAATACTTAATACCAGAAATATGTACTTTTTCTTTTTAATAAAAGGATTGTAGATACTTACAGGGACAATGGGAGAAGAACCTACACATACTGATCTTGAAGATTTGATTAATCAAAAAGACCATTACTTATCGACTTTTTTTCACTAGATACGAAATGCATTTTGCTTGCATTATGGAAGGTGTATAGATTTAAAAGTACCCTACTTTTACCTCATTGATGGAGTACTGTAGACTTTAGATTTAATAAAAAAGATTGTTTTATCATGTTTTGTTCTTAAAAAAATGCTTGCAATGTTTTATATTAACCGGAACATAGCAACAAAGGAACCTTATATACTCCTCCAGACAAAACTAGTTTTTTCTAATTAATTAATGATGATTAATTTCTGTTTTAAAACGATATATACGTATCATTAAAAAAAAAAAAAAAAAAAAAAAATATATATATATATATATATATAATACCGTTAAAAAGTTTGGGGTCACTTGTTTTCGAAAGAAAAGCACATAATTTGATGAAGACATTGTTAATGTTGTAAATGACCATTGTAGCTGGAAACGGCTGATTTTTTATGGAATATCTACTTTTACAGATGCCCATTCTCAGCAACCATCAGTCCTGTGTTCAAATGGCACGTTGTGTTAGCTAATCCAAGTTTATCATTATAAAAGGCTGATTGATCATCAGAAAAACCTTTTGCAATTATGTTAGCACAGCTGAAAACTGTTGTGCTGATTAAAGAAGCAATAAAACTGGCCCTCTTTACACTAGTTGAGTATCTGGAGCATCAGCAATTGTGAGTTCGATTACAGGCTCAAAATGACCTGAAACAAATAACTCATCAGTCTATTCTTGTTCTGAGAACTGAAGAGAAATTGCCAAGAAACTGAAGATCTCGTACAACGCTGTGTACTACTCCCTTCACAGAACAGCACAAACTGGCTCTAACCAGAATAGAACGAGTAGTGGGAGGACCCAGTGCACAACTGAGCAGGAGGACAAATACATACAAACTAGTGTCTAGTTTGAGAAACAGACACCTCACGGGTCCTCAACTGGCAGCTTCATTAAATAGTACCCACAAAACACCAGTCTCAACGTCAACAGTGAAGAGGCGACTCCAGGATGCTGGTCTTCTCGGCAGAGTTGCAAATACAAAGAAAAGATTAAGATGGGCAAAAGAACACAGGCACTGGAGAGAGGAAGGTTGGATAAAAGTGTTATGGACAGACAAATCGAAGTTTGATGTGTCCGGATCACAACGAAGAACATTCGTGAGACTGAAAAGATGAAAAAGAAAAGATGCTGGAGGAGTGCCTGATGCCAACCGTCAAGCATGGTGGAGGTGGATGTGATGGTCTGGGGGTGCTTTGGTGGTGGTAAAGAGAGAGATTTGTACAGGGTAAAAGGGGATTGTGAAGAAGGAAGGCTATCACTCCATTTTGCAACACCAGGCCATACCCTGTGAACGGTGCTTGATTGGAGCCAATTTCCTCCTACAACAGGACAATGACCCAAAACACAGCTCCAAACTTTGCAAGAACTATTTAGGAAAGGAGTCAGCTGGTATTCAGTCTATAATGGAGTGGCCAGCACAGTCACCAGATCTCAACCCTATTGAGCTTTTGTGGGAGCAGCTTGACCGTATGGTACGTAAGAAGTGGCCATCAAGCCAATCCAACTTGTGGGAGGTGCTTCAGGAAGCATGGGGTGAAATCTC
>JAOVYW010004018.1:0-13503 GCA_025775045.1 Hiodon tergisus | reverse complement strand
TATATAAAAAAATTTAAAAACATTTTTAATGTATAGTTGTATATAGTTCAAAAGCTACCATTTGGTTATTTTTTGCGGGGTTTTTTTGTAACCAACCATTGTTTCATTACTTATTAAAGATGCTGTTCTTTTTGAAAATTGTCTAGTTTTATTTCTTCTAAACTCGTAGAGGCAGTTGTCATATTGCCCATGTTTATATATAGCTTTAAATTTGATAAATTCCAAGACATTTTACACATATAATTTTTTCAGCCGATAATCATGATTATCGTGATAATTTACTGCCAGTAATCGAGGACTGAAAATGTCATTATCGTCCAACCCTACTTTAAAACAGTTTTGTCCCCCCCCACTTGAATTATGATTTAAAAAAAGATATGTTGTTTCTCCCGATATTATCAGTACTCAGTATTCAGTGTAAGTTGGGCAGCACTCAGAGGGATGCATTTTACTCACACCTACCCTAAAGATAAAGAAATATTTATTTATTGTAGTGGAATGGTGCAATTGTGCCCATTGCTTGTCTTGTCTGTATAGAGCGTTATGCAAGCAGACTTGTGATTCAAAAAGCCACGCTTTCCCCACATTGACCCTAATGAAAGTTTTGAATAATACCGCAACTGAACCCCAAGCCTCCCCCCACAAGCCTTGGGTCTGATTTCTCGCCGTCTTACGGGGCTGTAATCAAGCAAGCGTCTAAGCAGTATTATTTTTCCCACGAAAACCGTGCGTTCCAATCCAGCCGATTGCAGACACCCGCTCAGGCATTCGCAGTAAGACATGCGGTGATGTCTTTATGGTTTTGCATTGCTCCGTTCTCTTCTATAAGAGGATTGATCTGGGGTTAAATAATCGAAATGCTCGGTCAAAAGAATCTGTCTCTCATGTAGGTTTGTTGTGTAAATTGGAAGTACAGTATGCTCTCGATTTGTTCTGTTAGTCTTGCTGTGCTGATTTGTGACGTTCCTGTAATGGAACTGGCTTGGTGTGCTTCTGGCGCACAGTGGGGAAAAATGATTTAATTTTGTGCTCTGTTGGAGATGGCAATGAATTATTTTCATACAGAATCTTAAAAGTCCTCCAGACAGTCGCTGAAATCATAATACATAATTGCTAATCACTGCCTAATTACCCTTTTTTTTAAGTCCCTGGTACTGAATTCCCGGAAAGTTTAGTTGGACTCATCACATTACTGCAAATCTTACAATATTACAGCCAATTTTTTTTTTTTCTTTAGGCAGTATTTTCTTTTAGGGGTGCATCTGTCGGTCATGTATCAGCATCGGCTGATGTTGGGTTAAAATTGTGAGATGTCATAGAAATATTCTGGATGATATTTTAGAGCAATTATGAAGCAGAAAATATGTGGCATTGTAAAACTAAAATTTCACGTAGTGACTATTAGAGGTGATGCATTGCATATTAGTGTTTTATGTGTTACATTGTTTACAAATTTGTAAATGGACAGATTTTTTGTTTGCTGATTTACTCACCTGACTATTTACTGAGCCCCTGAAAGTATTTCCGTAGTTGGTTAACAGTACCTGAGGTCTAGGTACTGCATAAACATCAAGTATTTTTACTTGTAATGTTTGAAATATAGCAAAAAACGGATTAATGAGTTGAACTTGATGCTGATTTGGCCAGGATTTAAGCCCACGCCTCCTACATAGCAGACAATCACTCTGTTTTGGTATTTTAAGCATTCTTTGTTTACCAATGATGATGGGGAACTATAACAGCAAATCATGGCTCCTTCGGCCATCTTTTATGCACAGCGACCTTTCCTTTGCATTTTAGTTTTTAGTGCCAGATTTTGTGTTAATCCAAATAAAAATCACTCTGCAATCACTCACTATTGCAACGTTGGTCTATTCATTTTACCTCACACTACAAACAGAAAAGAAACGCTCAGCTATCCAGAGTTTCACTCTTCTATAGGGTTTAACTTTTAGGGACAACAAAACCAACTCTAACATTGAACATTTGTATGAAATAGTTACAAAAAAATAAACAAAGCAGTCATCAGCAAACGTCTCCATGCAGATATAGATTAAAAGTTAAAAAGAACTTATTTTGTGATGGTTTGCTGGTAAAAGAGTTGCCAAAGTGTTAATAACACAAGTGTCTACGGTTGTTGTGCAGATGCTGTTTAAGGGAGAGATGGGTCCAGATCTGTTGCTTTATCTGGATATTGCTTTACCGATATCTGCATCTGTAATATAATGGACTGTTTTCCTAAGTGTAGTAAAGGCTTTGTACTCTGTTTATAATGTCTGTAGCTCGATGCATCTTTAGCCAGCAATGTGTACACGGAACAGTTTCCCAGGACTTGCCATTGGGCGGAAGCGCAGGCCAGGTACAGGGTCCACAGGAAATGACGTATAGTTCATTACAGTTGTTTAACACACATGCGATGACTTTCCATTGCATGTGAATGGATATAAACAAGTGTTTACCTGGCTTGGGGAAAAATTAGGATATGTGTGTTTGCAGGGTCTCTGTTTCAGGGCTATCCAGCCTACATGAGACGTTTAGTGGCGATTTGAGGAGAGGTACACTATATGGACAAAAGTATTGGGACAGCTACACATTACACCTATAGGAGCTTTTATGACATCCCATTCTAAATCCATAGGCATTGATATCAAGTTGCCCCCCCTCCCCCCTTTGCAGCTTCCACTCTTCCGAGAAGGCTTTCTACAAGATTTTGGAGTGTGTTGGAATTTTTGCCCATTCTTCCAGAAGAGCATTTGTGAGGTCAGACATTGATGTTGGACGAGAGGGTCTGGCTTGCAGTCTCTGTTCTAATGCATCCCAAAGGTTTTCTATAGGGTTGAGGTCAGGGCTCTGTGCGGGCCAGTCAAGTTCTTCCACACCAAAGTCATCCAAACATGCCTTTATGGACCTTGATTTGTGCACTGGGGCACAGTCATGCTGGAACCTTCCCCAAAGTTGGAAGCGTAGAATTTTCCAAAATGTCTTGGTAAGCTGAGGCATTAACATTTCCCTTCAGCGGAACTAAGGGGCCTAGGCCAACCCCCAGAAAAACAACCCCATAGCATTATCCCTCCTCCACCAAACTGTACTGTTGGCACAATTCAGTCAGGCAGGAAACGTTCTCCTGGCACTTGCCAAACCAAGACTCGTCCATCAGACTGCCAGATAGAGAAGTGTGATTCGTCATTCCACAGAACGCGTTTCCACTGCTCCAGAGTCCAGTGGCGGCGTGCTTTAAACCACTCCATCCGAAGCTTGGCATTGTGCTTGCTGATGTAAGGATTGCATACAGCTGCTCGACCATGGTAACCCATTCCACGAAGCTCCCGTTGCACAGTTTTTGTGCTGATGTAAATGCCAGAGGAGGTTTGTAACTTGAGTCAGCCGAGCATTGCAACTTTTACGCACTATGCGCCTCAGCACTCGGCGACCCCGTTCTGTAACTTTTCGTGGTCTTCCACTTCGTTGGCTGCGTTGCTGTGGTTCCTAAACGCTTCCACTTTGCAATAATACCACTTACAGTTGATAGTGGAATATCTATGAGGGAATAAATTTCACGAACTGCCTTGTTGCAACGGTGGCATCCTATTACAATACCACGCTCGAATTCAGTGAGCACCCATTCTTTCACTAATGTTTTGTAAAGGCATACTGCATGGCTAGGTGCTTGATTTTATACACCTGTGGCAATGGGACTGAATGAAACACCTGCCTTCAATGAGTAAGAGGTGTGGCCTAATACTTTTGTCCATATAATGTATGTTCTTCCCAGCGGTGCTAGCGCACTACATCGTATGAATGCTAAGAGGTGATGCTGGTTAACAAAACCCTGCCGATTTCTGCCCAGCCCAGGTAGCAATTGGCAGATACAATGATCTGAGTTTGAATGCCTTTACCGATTGAGCCACTTGGGAAGCTGCGTGTTAGATTTCTAATTGTTGGCAGTCTCAGAACCGTTTTTAACAGCTGGGGTGTCCCTGGGACTGTCAACTGTTTAGCCGTTTAAGGCATGCGGCACCAGGCTTCACTCGTGTTATTAGTGGACACCTGTGAAGTCTCTGAAGAAGGGCTGCAAACCTATTTCTTTACTCCTTTTAAAGGATTCCCTTAAACTGGTTTCCTAGCGTTCAGTCTTGCAAGACAGTGCTGATACATATCAGTTGCCATAAGCTTCCATTGAGTTGAGCAGGTGGCCGAAACTGCTACGGTAGTCTGCATAGGCCCTTCAGGCAGGCTTTGGAGATGGGAGAAAGACTTTTAATCTGAGATATTCTATCTGATCACTAGCAGACCGTGACTGGGGGCCATCATAAAAACTAGCAAAAATGGCTATAAACATGGAAACGGGAAAATAACCTTGTTTTTGGAGTCGTGTGTGTCTATGCTGGGCAAAGGGAGCCCAGAGACTGGACAAACCAGTAATCATGGGATTAGCTGCCAAGGAGTCAATGATCCAGATTAATAAACTTGATTTAAGTTATACAGGTGTCATCTGCCATCAGTATTTATCGTAATCCATTCAAATGAATTTTGTTATTTCAAATCACTAATGCCCCTATTAGTGTGGCATTTTATTGAGATATTTATTTAAGCGTAGTTACAGAAGTGAATGTAGTGAAAGAGCAGTCTATTCAGTTATAGTAAATTCTGTAAATACTGTGTTCCAAAATTGGGGCAAACCAAGAATTGGAAGGGAATTGTTCACACAATTAAAATTTCACATTTTTGTTCTTTTGTCAGATTTTGGGAGGTGGCAGGGAGTGGCCAAATATCATAAAATGTGTTTTCATTTGCATGGTCCTTTTGCTAAATTGAAGCAGAAGTGTAATCTAGTGTATCCGCAATTGTGTTTCAGATTGTGAATTTAATTTATTTAATGTTTTTATAATGCTGGTTGCCAGTGGTGATTACTGGACACATTTAATTGTGAGGTCTGAGAAAACATTGTTGGTTGGAAAAAGTGGCCGTAGTAGTTAAGATGACAGGCTTCTAAGGTTAAGGTTAAGGTTGCCAGTTAAGTCCCACTCCAACTGTTATACCCTTGAGCAAAGTACTTGACCTGAATTGTTTCGTAAAATGTCCAGCTGTATAAATTGTAAGCTGGGTAAGTCGCTAAGCAACTGAAATGTAAAAATGTTATTTGTATTTGCAAATTATTTCTATTTGTGATTGCTTACGAAATGAACCGAGTGGCGGCACTGCCTCATTGGGTAAGGAGGAAACGTATGATTGTTCATTCTGAATTCTGAATGGCCAATTCTTATTTTTTCTTGTATTTTCTGCCAATTGTCGAATGCATCTCTGCCAACATACATGGGGAGTTTGAATTCTTCTCCAAACCTAGTCACCTACCAGTTATGTCTCTTCCACTCTGCAGGCTACAATTCTTTGCAGATTGGAGGAGAGGCACATACTTGACATTTCTGCAAGTCCACAGATACTCGTTAGCGATGAGCCTACCCTACCAATTTAACGCTGTACTCTACTGGTCAAAATTGCATGAGCTGCATTGAACCTTGGGCGAGTGTCTCTAGTGACTGGGCCACTCTGAACTCCTGCCCATAGGGCTCAGTCCTAGCTTGGGTGAGTGTTTTTTGGGGTTTTGCAGTACTCAGTATGGGTGTGAGGTTTTGGAACTTTCAGTTTTCAAGGGCTGCAAGTTCGGTTGACTTTTTAAAAGTAAACTGTATTATACAATTTGTTCAACGACACTGGTAATCAGGTATTGGCTCTGTTGTCATGAGCAGTGACGCTGAATGTGCCTAAAGGTGCGAGTTGTGGCAGTGGCTGAGAATTTGCATGGAAAAGAGGTGGCACAGGAAAGTTGGAGTCTTCAAGTCAAATGAAGAGAAGACCAGGAACTAAAACAATGAAACTTCTTGTTAGCTGATTACAGCATTTCACAACAGTAAAAAAAATTCCAGGGATGGTGTGATTACAAAGTGTGCCTCTAACCTGTACATCTGAAAACGGATGAATTAAAAAAGGAAATTCGGGGAGTAAAACTGGGCGGTTATCATGAGTCCTGTGCTTCGTTAGTGCATTGCCGTTAGACTGTGCTTCGTTAGACTGCATTGCCGATGCTTTGAGATTGCATATGCCTTCTAGTGTACAAAATGCACATCACGTCTTGGTAACCGCAGATGATGGTACAGGTGTCTTTGGGAGAGAGAAATTCATTACGTACAGTAGGTTTATATCTTGTGGTGGTGAATTGTCTTGATGGATTTCTCTGAAACAGCTGCAACACACTCAAAAAAGGTTTTAGGTTAAACTTGTAGAAAGCAAGGAAAAACCCGTAACCAATTGATGCTTTTCAGCCTTTTGGCATGACTCATGACTACGTGATATCGCTCTTTTTGTTGGGATCTCAATGATGTTTAGCAGAACTCATTCAGAGACCTTTCGACAAAGAATAAATGGAATTTTTCAGCTGTACAAGTGGAACAGAGAGTGCTTAAAATAAGTCGGAGGTCAATCCTGCATTGCTGTTCCTGACATAATGCTTTACCAAAGAGCCCTTTCTCGCAGGTTTAAAAACTGCTCTGCCGAATCTGTGAGAACTGAACCAGACCCCTTGCTTGAACTCCTTATCCAGCATGAAGCACTGTCACAGGAACAATCAAACTAGAGAATGCCGCTGGCGTGATGGTCAGAGATGCTAGCTGATCAACTTGTATGCATAGGTTTAATTTATGGTTAGTTCAGTTTTTTCTGTTTGAGTAACACCATTGCAATGTGAAAGGAGACATTAGCTTAGAGGACTAGACTGACAATTGTGATTGTGATGTTGTACGTCACATGGCTGGAGCAAGGACACTGGCCAATGGACAGACTGCATCACATTTTATAAGCCCTGCAAAGTTAATGGATGATTGCTTGAAATGTGTTAAACCAGAGAGGGTGAGACGTGAACAATATGAACTTAAAATTGTGAAAACTTGTAGCAAAAATAAATACTTAAGTATATCACGCATTTCAAGTAGTTGTATGTACTCTGACTAGTTTCAAAGAAATTCTCAAAAAAGTTTGCTTCATGCAACCTATTTTCCCCCGTGGGTCATCGAGGAAGCAATCAAAATCAGAAATCAAGCAGGCTCAGTTCGATATACTATGCCACAGTAGTTATAAACTTTGCACGTATATTTTTAGATGGCTATTTTGGCTTCATCTAAAAACTTTAATCAAAACTTGTAATTTACGTCTTTTAGATTTTATCAGATTATTTATTTACATCTAATATAGGCTACGTAGCCGTGTAGTCATGTAATAGCTACCTTGCTAGTATTTTTTTTCTTCAAAAAATAGCATTAATAATGCTACAGTAGACATAGATTGCTAGCCAACTTAACTAAACGTACTAAACCTCCCCTCCAGGCTCACATTTGTCAGTTTCTGTAATTAGTTGTAGTCAGCCAGCAGCCTGTGCTCTTGTGTGAATTGCGGTGATTGTGTGCAGCCCGCGTGAACATATATAGCCTGCATTTTTAGAAATCACTAAATCACAACGTATTTTTAGAGTAGTCTATATTATAATACAGAAGACTAAAAATAAACATTGAAGACTACTTAGGCTAGGGTGCCCAAGACTTTTGCACAATACTGTAAATGTGTTGTATCACAACCTTCCAAAATTCATATAACGGCATTGCTTGATACCGGTATCAACTTTCACTCTGGTTTATCACCCAACCATAATTGGGATAGACGTGATGATAGGTGCATGTGCGTCAGGGCTGTTTTTGTGTTTTGGTTACTATACCATATTGTTCTAGTTATGAAAGTGGGTGTAAAACATAATGGGGGAAATGGGTTGTATCTGGTGGAATTTACCTGATTGACTCCGTAAGTTATGGAGTCTGGTGATTAACATTTACGACGTTTTTAAAGTAAAATAGGCTAATAACCAATGCCTTTATGCATTCTGCAATTTCTTGAAGTGTCTTGCTACTTTTCCTCACTTTTTTACACACTTAAATGCAGACACTGAGATGGAAGGCTGCCTTTATGGCATGCATCCTTTATTCGCCCAATGTCTCTTATTTTTTTTAAATCATGGCTTATTGTAGGCCAAGATTTCTCCACCCTCCTTTTAGGATATTTTTCCACCCAGAATCCATGTATAATGAAACAGCTTTTTAAAGCGCAATTGAAGTAAGTTATTTGAAATTAATTAAA
Source organism: Hiodon tergisus (assembly GCA_025775045.1). Classification (NCBI taxonomy): domain Eukaryota; kingdom Metazoa; phylum Chordata; class Actinopteri; order Hiodontiformes; family Hiodontidae; genus Hiodon; species Hiodon tergisus. The sequence continues at coordinate 5,325 of JAOVYW010004018.1, read as the reverse complement.
TCATTGCTTTGATCAGCCTACTTCAGTGACTACTAGAATAGCAGCATGAAACCAGTTTAATTTGCTGAACATGTAAATGTTGTAAAATATTTTATATCATTGTGTAACAAATTTACTAATTTAATTAAATTACGTGGTGATTGGTTGATTCTGAAGAACTGTGAAGCCAGCAGAGAATGACTCCTTGGAATAATTGCCGTCAATAGTTGTGAGCTCCTAGAAAAAATATATATATAAATATTCACTCTTAAACCTGGATTTTACATGAATCTTTTCTAAGAAGTTTGATGCCTTTCAGTATTTTGGTCTGGTTTGTGTTGGAGTTTCCTTTGGTGGTGAAGGTTCAATTTATGGCGGTCGGGCAATGCTGATACAAACGAGATGGGCAGGAATTCCTGCAGAGCGGTGGTGTGTGGGGTCATACTTTTGTCAAGAGATGCCACTCTGCACAGGTTCTTCAGGAAATCCATTGTGGTGTAGAAGTAGCGGGCTTGCATTTTGCTCGAATGAGCTTAATTTCCCCTGGCTCCCCATTCATGAATTTCTCTTGAAGTCAATATATTGCTTTTTTCAAATGATAAAAAAGGCATATAAAACCACCCATCGTCTTCTGCTGAGCGTGCGTTCTTTCCAGACAAACTATTCGTAGACCACAAATTTAGGCTGCGCTGATGTCAGGACTTAACAGATTGTGCTTAGTTTCGGTAAACGTAAGGGTAGGAAACTGAAAGTTCAACTGATGTTAAAGTGCATCACGATTTTGCATAAACAGAGTTCTTGTTTATTCATAATAACAATCTATGGCTTTCCCAGACATGTAAAATAAAGCATTGAAAGCTTATACAAGCCACCAATGTATTGGTTAAACATTGGGTGGGAAAAAGTATATTTATTGCTGAGAGCATTCTCAAACCACAGAAGCTGCAGTAAAAAAACAAACTGTAAAAATATTTTTAAATGAGCTCTAAAGACACTCAAAAGGAATGAAAAGTTAAATCACTGGTCCTAAATAAGTTGTCCGTTTATGTTGTAACGTGAGTATGTGATCCATATCTTCAAAGTTCTTAGATAAAAATTTCAGTTCTCTGCTTTGATGGTAGCTCTTTGAGCAACAACAATGTTCCCTGTTGTGAGGAAAATGTCTCACTGGGGACTAATGTTGCCGATACAACTCTGAATTGACTAAATGGGGATGTCTGTGCTCACGTTCTCTCTTAAGTAGATCAGAAGCTATGGATGTGCTGTCCCCGGTCTCATTTTACATCCCTACTGCTTCCATCATGTCAGACCACGGCATGTTTAAATGTCATTTTGAAACTTCCCAACAGTTCATCATAGTGGTTCATGACTACTATGAGCTGATGCAAATGTGGCTGTCTAACAAAGAAAGGTTTGAAAAATAGTTTAAATGTTTTGCTGTTAAACACCTCAACTGCATTTCTTTTCATAAAGCTTCTGGGCATTCAAGTGGCGATCTAGGTCCTTCAGCTCATAGCAGATAAGGCCAGGATAAAGCCTGATCCTGGATCAGCTCTCCTACTCTGTTGCTTATGGGCCTAATGTTTAAATGCATTAACACTACCAATAAAAGTTTTCAAAATATAATAAGCAGTTCCCTAAATCTGTAGTGTCAGATTATTGGAAGGTATTAAAACGGTCCACGTGAGGATGTCTAAATTGCACTCATGTTGGGACGCCTGGAGGTTAGGCTCAGTGTACCTGTTTTTAGTCTGTTGCAGTGGCAGATTTAACCTCCTTCACATGGATCATCAGTCTGATACATTTCAGGATAATTTGTTTCAAAGCAACAGTCATTGAGGCAGTTGGCATTTGTTCAGATCTTAAGAGTCATCTGTTTCTAAGGAATTGTGGTGGTGAACCACTAGGGCTATAACATCTCTCGGACATTGTCTTTTGCCTTTTATGTAATGCTTTTCTGTCAGTGCTTAATTAACTGCAGCTTGCCGCTTGCGATAGCGTTCAAGCATGTCATGACTGGGATTCTTCTGTGTGGACTCATCCTGCACAAGTTTGTCAGGTGGCAGCTGGAGCGTTTCCAGCAGCGGTGCTGTAATGGGGGAAAACTCACCGCCTTCCTGACTCTCCCTAAAAGGTGGGTTTGGTTTGGTTTGATTTCTTTTTCTCTTTGTGATGCCAAGGGAAGAGTCTTAACTACTACGCAGTGATAAACAAGCCAATCAACTACTAGAAATTCAATCGATGGGTTAATTATCTACCTGGTTAGCTAACTATAGATGCATTCAGGATGGAAATTGACAATCCTCAATGAGCTAATGTATCTAGTGATGTAATCTACTTATTGGCTGTTGAAGTTATGATTATATTCCATGGATTATCAATTAGGTAAAGCATAATGTTGAGAAACAGTCGTTGCTAACATTAGCCCATTGATTAGTGCAAACCCAGCAAAAATTACTGAAACGCAACAAAAATAGCCGCTCTACATGGCCCATGTGGCACACACCAAAGTCGTTTGTATGAACCGCTGCAACTCTACTAGAGATTAGCATCGCCAGAACGTAAACTTGAGATTGAGGACCACAATCCACAAAAACTACTGTGCCTTTTAAAAATCACTTTTGTTAATACATGTAGAATTTAAACTGTCCCTATCTTGGATCATTCAGTTAATGCCAGAATGTTCTACAGTTTTAGCAATATATTTTGTTCGGACTCGTTTCTGTCATTTTAGTGGGGTTTTGTTTTCGTTTCCTGTCTTTGACAAGGGAAAACCGCGTTATGACAAATTACTTCTGGGTCAGGGACTATTTGAAGCTTGATAATATAGCTCCGATTGCATTTCTTAAGTGGGAACGGTCTGTAATTTTAACATTTTGAAATTTCAATTTTGATGTAATCTGCTCATCAAACCCTGTGCACATCTGTCAAGAATCATTTTAAGAAGGAATTCTTTGTGCTCGTTGAAGTCTCCTTTTGCACTTAAGGATTTGGAACACAAAGGTGATGTGCTTTTCAGCTGAATTTCTGTTGAATGTATTTAAAATAGTACATACCACCAGCTAGTTTAAATTTCTAGTTTTAAAAGACTTTTCATTATTGTTTGCATAATTTGTTTGCTATTTTGTTGGTCATCCTGCTGTTTTCGAGGTTGCAAAGGGGGGGGGGGGGCTTCATAATGAAAATGAAATTGTCATTGGGTAAACATGTCCACATAGAAGCATGCTTATGACGGTTTTGGTCCCTCTGGTGCCCTGTGACTAGTGCTGAGATCCATACTGACACTTAGTCGCTCGGCAGTGGAGCAGGTTTTTCATGCAGTTGTCTTTTTATTTATATATAGTATTATGAACTGTAAGTTAAACTGTAGAAAAATCTCTGATTATAAGTGGTTTAAGTTGATGAGTTTGTTTGCTGCATGTTGCACTGTAAACTTCCCTTTTCTGAGCGGGGAACAGCTTGCAACCTGGTGCTCAGTTCAATTCTGATTCATGATAAAACCATAGGAGTAAAATGCTGATAACCTTTTTCCAGTGTGCTTTATTGCCCGCGTACTGATGGATAGGACTGTGCTTAAGATTGCAGTTGGTTGGGGGATTGCGGGGAGATTTTGCGACTCTTAACTACCAAGAAAGTCCTTGGACCGGAGAAAAATAGGTCTGTGGTTGTTTCATATAGCAGGACACCAGTGAAATTGCCAGCCACCTAAACTACTGATCTGGTTGAGTTACAGAGGAGCTGTCTAAGCAGTAGACTCGTGTGTCTGAGTCCTTCCGGGAGGCTCTGCTGAGAGTGTCTGCAGGAAGACTCGAGCAGCTTGGTGGTGGCAGCGATTTCGCCTCCGGGAAGCTCTTATCACAAACTAGGCAGTAGATTGGCCTCCCCTGGTGGAAGGGGCATCGGTCAGCAGAAGGTACTCAGTAAAGACGGTAGTCTTTCAGTTCTGTGGAATCAGCCTAGTTTTTTCAGCAGGCTCTGTCAGCGTATCTTTGCAGCTCGAACGTGGGTGTGTAAGTTCACCAATTCCCCTGTGTTTGGGAACCACTGATGGAGGTCACACACACTCATTTTATTCAATTCAGCTCAGCAGTTAATGGATTTTGTTTTGTCAAGTCCCTTGTGTACAACCATTGTGGCATAGATAGGGTTAGTTAGGCTTTGTGATGTTTTGGATATTTTTGAAACAGGGAAGCACCTTTTCGATGTTATGGGGTATCTGTCTACCGTTGTTTCCTTAACCTTGTGATTGGAGCTGCAGGGCGGCCACCAGTTCTTCTATAACTGTAAGAAGGGTGACCAAGGTAGCTGGGCTGGGGAGGTATTTTATGTTGCATCAGTTAGGCTATTTATCTATCTATTTATTGGCCGACTGCTTTGACATGCAGGCATGTATGTTTACGTTTGGTATTTACGTGATTAGCAGCCCTGTCTTATCAAAGAACAACCAAAAGGTGTCTGACCTCAGCTGGGTCTGCTCCAGAAGCTTTCGCATCACAGGGAAGGCAGAGACAATCCATGCGGAACAGTTCAGCACTCTCGCCAGAAACCTGACACTCTGCCAGGAGGCAGCAGGAATGTCGCAGGGTCCCCAGAACCCTGTTATCTGACCGCAGTGGCAGGGATTCCCTCTCCCGCAAGCAGTGCTACACGTGGCTGGGTTTGTCCCTGCCCTACTCGCAACCCTAATTGTCACTGTGTGTAACAGGACTTGCATAAAATTTAGCTTGACAGTTTGGTTTCCTGTGGGCACAAAGTCGAGTGCTGCTTTTAAAAAAAGATTTGTACATCGTCTGAAACTCACACCATCAGTCAGCCTGTCCCTGAGAACTCTTGGTTTTCTCAGCAATTTGCGTCGGTGCCACAAGTCAGTCTTGTAATGCTGTTGCAAGTTCTCCATGTTTTCGCACGGGCGTTCTCCCACTAATCAAGGACTTGCAAGTTGGGTAGTTCCCTGCCCTGCATACTATGCCTGCCAGGTTAAGATCCGGCACCCTGCAACCCTGAATTGGATTAGTGGTTTGATGACCCGGCGGGTATGTGAGCATGAACACTTGGACTGCTTGATTGATGGTGGCGGTGGGGGGGGGGGGTGGCGGTAGTATTTTTAGCACAAGACTGGAACTGTCTGGGCCGTGCAGCATGGCCACGCCCCTTTTCCCTTTCAGGGCTCCCTGCTCCTGCTGCTGCTAAACCAAAACAATACTTTGCATTTTGGCCCATGTCCAGAGACTGAGGCAGCTGTGTGTGTGCGCGTGTGTAGGCTGAAGGGCCACGCTGTATAATGTTGACTGATTTTAGTGTCTGGTATTGGGGGGGGGGGGGGGGGGTAGAAACCCCTGCTTGTGT
>JAOVYW010004015.1:0-13505 GCA_025775045.1 Hiodon tergisus | reverse complement strand
CAAACAGTTTGCTGAAGACAAGTAGACTAAGGACATGGATTACTGGAACCATGTCCTGTGGTCTGATGAGACCAAGAAACTTATCTGGTTCAGATGGTGTCAAGCGTGTGTGGTGGGAGTGTCACGGTCTGGGGCTGCATGAGTGCTGCCGGCACTGGGGAGCTACAGTTCATTGAGGGATCCATGAATGCTAACATGTACTGTGACATACTGAAGCAGAGCATGATCCCCAAACACACCTCCAAGATGACCACTGCCTTGCTAAAGAAGCTGAGGGTAAAGGTGATTGACTGCCCAAGCATGTCTCCAGAACTAAACCCTATTGAGCATCTGTGGGGCATCCTCAAACGGAAGGTGAAGGAGCGCACGGTCTCTAACATCCACCAGCTCCGTGATGTCATGGAGGAGTGGAAGAGGACTCCAGGGGCCACCTGTGAAGCTCTGATTAGCTCTGAAAATGATGGTGGCCACACAAAATATTGACAATTTGGACATTTTCACTTAGGGTTGTACTCACTTGTTGCCAGCGGTTTAGACATTAATGGCTGTATGTTGTTATTTTGAGGGGACAGCAAATTTACACTGTTTATACAAGCTGTGCACTCACTACTTCACATTGTAGCAATCTTCATTGTTGTCACATGAAAAGATATAATCAAATACTTACATAAAATGTGAGGGGCGTACTCACTTTTGTGACTGATTTACTACATTTTTCAAATTGAATTTGGTCAGATCACTTTGTTGGTTGAAGTCATATAGTTGTAGGCATATCGTCTACCTATGGTGCATCTTTTATTTCTTTGGTGTGCAAGAGAATTAAACATGCAATCTTCAGGTGTGAAAAACTTACAGCTAGAAAACCTACTAATGTCACTGAGCTGATGCAGTTCTGCACGGAGTAGTGGGATGAAATGTAATTTTTACGAGTAAGAGACTAGTCGATAACTAAAGTGAATTGTTTCGGTTGCTGCTTAAAGTGACATAACCAGTTATTGATTCCAAGAAGGTTTTTCAGACAGGGGCATTGTGTGTAGCATAACTTTCTTAAATAAAATGAGAGAGAGAGAGAATATGAATGAATGAATGAAAATGAATTACCTTGTCCGTGAGGATGAAAGCATGGACTATGTCTATGACCTCCTCGTGAACTCCAGGCAGGTATGCTCCCACCTTGCTGACTTGCCATTCCTCTCCTGAGACATGGAGTGAGAGCGGGGTTGAACAAGGCAGACACCAGGGCATATGAGGAAGGCAATTAAACTGAGGGACAGGGATTACAGCGAAGAGACCGCCCACCTGTAACCCTGTGTACGCCCCCTCTGTCCAAGCCCTCTTTGCGAGCTCTCAGGCGGATGGCTTGGTTGTCGCGAATGATAGTGGCCTTCACAGTCTCCAGCACTGTCACCTCTTTCCTGGGGATATAGGTACCTGGCATAGAGAAGGGTGGGAATACAGACTTTTCAATCAAGATTTCCCAATTGATCCCATGCCCATTCAGAAAATGAACCATGTTCTTTTGAGCTCACCGAAATCATGTTGCGCACAACTGTAGTAAAGTGCCCCGTGATCAGGCCCCAGCTACACATTTGGCCAGGTTCTCCACCTGCATTATGCTTATGTCAAACTCACACATCCTAGTGATGTAGCACACTGTAACAAAGCCTAGTGCTGAAGCACATAGAACAAACTCACCCGGTCCTTCAAACAGCCACTCATCCCCAGCCACTTTTTTGTCACCCCCCTCCTCCTCGAAGTCTAGCAGAGCCTGCAGACGCAGAGCTGTGTCGGGGTACACGATCTGCAGGGGCGTCACATCCTGACATAGAGAGAATAAGGGTTGGGTCTACAGCAGTACGCTAGAACCGTAGGTTCAAGGAAAAGGAGACATGAACAAGGAACACTCAGGAAGAAAGTGGTCAGAGAGAAGGTGAGCCAGGTGCAGTACCTGCTGCAGCTCTTCTCCAGGGTACAGTGGGAAGGGGTCTTGGGTGAGGCGAATCTCCAGGTCAGCATGACGTAGCTTGGCCTGCCCCAATTGGTCAAACTGAACCTCACCCTCGTCGTCCCGGGAAATTGGGTTAAGCACCACACAATAGTGGCGTGGAGGAACCATCGTCATGCGCACAGGTGAAAACAGTACCCTGTCAGGGGCAAGAGGGTATAACCATTGCAACCCAGACTTCTGCATACCGCTGGGACACCAAGTTTCATGAACACCATGAGCTGAAAAACTGCTGTTCTGTTTGGGTCATTGGTCTGCTCATCCTGTTATGTTTCTAGGCAATTATATTCATTCTTGGGAGAGGACACTAAAATGGTATGCATTCAATTCATGGGTCATATTACTTTCAAGGCAAATGATTAAGCGTGGGATGTGAATTAGGTGCCAGCTGACCTCTCATTGTCCGGCCGGATATAGGTTCGTGGGCCAGTCTCAACCCGGGTGATGTTGGTATTCTGGTCCAAGACATGAATGTAGTGATGGGGGGGTATCCGAATAATGGACACTTCAACCTCTGCCACTGACATGTCTAATAGAGAAAGAGGATAGACACCCTAAATTAGACAACACAGACGAGGGAGTGATAGAAAACTGGATTCCGAATAGAGGACTGATGTAATAAGTCACTGTTATAATTACCATATTATATATATAGTAGATACATTTTACATACAGTGCATGAGAAAAGTGTCTAACCGGTATGACTACAATTGAAAGGAATTGACTCGGCAGGAGAAAATGTTGATGTTAAGAGTTGACAAAGAAAATTAATGTATGGCAGGATAAGGCACACACTTACTGTCTGCTACGGTTCATGCAGAATAATAAGTCAACCACACTAGGTTGTTCAACAGACAAAACCACATATGGGGAAAAAAATGAAAATACAAGTCCTATGTAGCAAGCTTGGATAACACGTATTCACATCACAACTTGTGGTCGTGAAAGCAGTCAGTCTATAAAAGCATGCTTCCACATTCACACATTAACAGACATCTGTTCACACACCCACCCACATTCCTCCCACTGAATGTAGGTGTAGACACACTGTACACTCAGGCTTAGGCCCGCATTACCTAAACCAAACACTGGTAGTACCTCACGGTCGAAGAAACACTGTAAAAATATTGCATAACACCGCAATGTCCCAGGATGAGACTCTCATGACTCAGATTGTGTTTACTGTGACTCAATTAGTTTGCATGCGAGAGAACCACAAAGAGGGGTTGGGTGGCTACAGGAACGACCCATAAAGGTAAACGATCTTGGGAAGGTTTTTGAAATTGCACAAGGCTTGCAAGTCCCAGTTTCTGGTGTCTGTTGTCCACCATGCTTTTTGCATGCAACAGAACAGCCTCAGTCAACGGCATTTGGACCAAATATTGGGTTTGCTGTAAGATTTGGAGTACATTTACACCAATCTATAGAGCCGCTATGCCAAACTAACTGGACATTTCTTAACCAAAGGCTACGCCAACTACCCCAATTATGACGCATGACTCCAAGATGGACTACAGCTGTTTCCAATCTGCTGAAAACGAGGCTTTATTTTCTGTGACAAACCACATGAGATTCCCAAACAAATGGCAAATGATAAGCTCTTCCATTTATCGCTGACAAGCATGGCATATGGTGATTTACTATTCAAGTGAGTTCATCCATTTTCTCACTGGATGGATAGATGTTGCCATTTTAAGAAGATAGTATCCAAGGAGTGGCCAGGTATCTACAACATGCAGAGTACAAAGTGCATCTGCTGTTAACATGGGGAGATAAATCTCAGTCATCATAGTGTAATATAAACAAACGTTCTCAACCTACATTTAAAAGGTGAGGCTTTGTTATAATACCGCTGCCTAGCTAGCCTCACATGGTTCATTAGCTAGAAAACCGGTTTAACTCATAGATGAACTGGTAAAACCGTTTAACCTAGGCGTCGAAGGCCCACGATGGCTTTTGCTTTTCATTATTTCCTCAAAGAATATCTAAATACTACTTTTTTAACACTAGTAGACCGGATTTTCACACAGAGTATGAAAATCATACACACAATACAAAAGTGAGGACAACATAACACATATTGGAAGAAAAAAAAAACACCGACCCAACCTTTATCAGTCCATTCCGTGCAATAAACACCTGTATTGATAAAACCACCAGAAAAAGGTTTGCCTACATAACTGTTAATGCTGAAAATACAATTTTCACTTGTGTAACTTAAAAAAAAATGTAATTAATGTAAAGTACCGCTCTAGTCCATTCCTATTCCTTCCGGCTTTTACCCCATCCCATCATTTAATTATCTTGGTCGCTCGAACCAACTACGTTGCATATTATTAGAGCAACAAAGCCCCTTTACTCAGCTGTTTAGAATGTAATATCGATATTCATTTGCGGAAAGACAAATGTTGTATCAGCAAACAAATTCACTAAAAACGACAAGAAAATTATTCCGTAACTGATTACTGCCTCGAAGAACTAACGTAACCCACTCAGAACTACTTTTGTTATAAAGTAGTTCGCAACAACTTATATATTTTACTTTTATTGTCTCCCCAAAGGCAATAGTGGACATTAAAACAAAAAACATATATATATATATATATACACACAAAAAAAGGCTTTCTTACCAAATCCGTTCAGACAGTTGCAGTATTTTAAAGGAATTCTAGTTCTTCTTTCTCAGATTTCTAAGGTGACAAACTGAACTCAAGCTCTTTTATTTAAACTCAAGTCAAGTATAAGAGTCGAGTTCTGTCCTGCTTGCAGGCTACTTGCAGCAAATGACGACGATACAAACAGTTATCTAAAGTGCTTAGAAATATGTTTATTTTGGTTTGTGTGGGTGGGTCACTGGGGAAAATTTAGCCAAAGCACTGATTCAGGATCGGTTTACACTTCCTGAAACCAACCAAACAAGCATGAACTGCGTAATACCGGATGTACAGAAAATGCCCACCTGACTTCCCGGACTTCTTTATTTTAACAATAGACATCGAATTTCTAGATTGGTCAAGGGTTATGATTTTCGACAAATCTCCCAAATAATAGGAGACACAGGGTATGGGAAATTGACGATAATACTTACAACGTATGTTTAAAGTCGAAACAGAATACATTTACATATTTGTTGTTGATCTATTTGAAATTATCATCATTCTCGTATTTGTATATCTGTGAAGTTCTGCACTGCAGCAGTGTCTCCGTCACAACCCACTCCTATACATAGACATGAGGGGTGTGCAAGAAGGACTTCCTGCTAATTCTTAAACTGGGGGATCCTATTTGTACATGGGTGAATTTCATATGAATGACTACCTGACTACAGGATGAGTAGCTTATTCCAAAGCTTATTAAAGCTCAATTTAAAAGCTGTAGCACGCTTGAAATTTAATATTGAATTGGTTTTTAAATTAGAAAAGATTAGTATAAATAAACCTACTAAGCAGATCTACAGTTTTTTATAATTTCTGAGGAACAGCTTTCTATCCACCCAAAACCGGACAGATCATGTTTTAATATTTAACCCATTTACCAGTTGACAAAGCCTACATATTTTTTTTGTTGCTTAACTTCTATTTACACACTGCTTTTTAAATTCCAGACTGGTAAGTATAATGTGCCACATTTCTATGCTTATCAAAATATAAATGAACTAACTGGACAAAAAAAGGTATCCAATAGTGTCCATTTGCACAGTTTATGGTATGACTTAAGTAAAACTTCTAAAGACTTCGCCTGAATGGGGCTGGTGCTTAAGGGAGCTGGCCCTACCCTAAAATGGCCACAGTGTGTCTAGTTTAACCATCAGTGCCAGTGTGTGGGCTAGTTATTATCAGTTCCTGTAGACAAAAAGAAACTTGCACAACAATAGCCAGAGAGAACATCAGAGTATATTTTAGCCAAGAGAATATGAGATACAATACAGCCATCAGGTAGCATTCAACAGGAACAGGAAGCAGATACATTATATATAATTTATATATGTATAAGTATGTACATTTGAAACCCTGAAAAATAAATACATAAATAAAATAATCAGATTACAGAAGATACAGTATTTGTTTAAATACTTTTAATGACAACCACCAGTTTCTTCACCAGTTTATTCATCGGTAAAACTGGGAACTAGTCCTCATTAAAACTAGGAAAAGGAGTCCTCACTGTAATTGTGCAGATCAAGCAAAATTGTACAGATCAAAACAGTAATTTTCAGTAGAGAACCGTATACTACATTGTACTCCCCTTGTTTCCTTGCAGACAGCATTGTCTTCAATGTTCCGATTATAATTATATATTAAAATCAAAGTCATTAATAACAATAAACCGAGAAGTGCAAATTCCTCTCTGCGATGTTGAGTACTGCAGGCTCTTTTTTTATACATCACATTTTAAAACATTTCAAATTTTTAAATAATTTTTACTCAAAATTGAAAAATGCCACTGAGGCTTCCACTTTGTATGCTGTATGGTTTACAACGGCACTGATCCCTCTCCATTAGTGCACTATAAATGCATTTGAATGTCTTGTCAACCATTGATATTAACCCTACTCTGTACCATGTTAGACTATGTGTGGCACCAACTCATATTCTCTAAGCTACATAATACTGCATTATAATTAAAAAAAAACCCATCTCAGAACTCTATGGGATGTAAAACAGCCGATAATTTTGTACTGGAGCTTCAATGGGGACGCAGCCGTAGATGGTCTGCCAAGTGCTGTGACTTTATAAATGACCATATGGTTATATAGTGTGGCTGTCTCTGCCTCATGCCTCCCTCCTTAACTCTCCCGCTCTCTTTGGTCTCCCCCTCCCTTGTCACAGAGAGAGATAGATGTTGAACCCAGAGAAAATGAGCTTTTAAATAAGGACTAAAATCTAATTCTGTAAATAAATATATAAATAAAAACAAATACACACACACACAATATGAATAAATTAAAACAGGTAATAAATATGATCCTGCATCACTAACAAAGGACAATAAAATTACAGCTGCTATTTACACTTGTCACTTGACTAAATACTACACTCCTCCTTAGTTTCCTTTTTTAAATAAATAAATAAATAAATAAATAAATAAATAAATACCAGTAGCAGAAATGAAGGTGAAAATAGCAGGAGGCATCAGGCAGCCCGATACAGTCAGATGATCATTAGGATCTTTTCCCCAGAGAGCTAATGACATTCTTACAGTGTACAGAATTACAGAGTAACAGTGACCATTGCTGTTACAAAGGAACAGCGAATATACAGGAAATAATGGATACCAAGTTGAAATACTGTTTTTTTTTCTCCTTTTCGTTAATTTTGGAGTTCCTCATCTACAGTAATTTACTAACCTATACAGTATAATACACTCCTAACTTTTAACCTCTTAGATTTTATTCTATTTTAAAGGAATACAATCTTCTTGCTAATCTATTCTCACCTTCACTCTACCAAACCAGCTGAGTCTATGTACTGTATTTACCATTTAACCTCTTCCCTTATGCTCAGGCACTGTAAAACCTCTAACAAATTCTTATTTTTAGTTATTTCAGTCTTTCTGAAATCAGTCTAATTCCTAAGCCAAGAAGAATGATTCCCACTCTCAAAGCCCATTCTATATAGCAGTAATTCCGTTCTGAAGCTGGTCTAATACAGTCATTGGTAACAGGCCAAGTTGGGGAGTGAGCCACAATACCCCTTCTCACTGTCCTTCCGTTAGTACCGCAGATCTTGCTTAGTTCAATGGTAAGCTGTATGCCCTTTCAGTCTCCTATTATGATATAGGCTCCAGTTTGGGGGGGGATAAAAAATAAAGACAGTACAATACATTCCCCTGCCTTACTTTCAGTGCCCCCCACCCCTACCCTCCATCCTAACTGATCCTCCTCTTCCTCCTTTTAGTGTGTGTCCGTCTCTCGGGTGCTGTACCCATTGGCTGGGGGGGAGCCCTCTGACTCAGTCTTGGTCGCCGCAGGTTGACGGCGGGACCGGGAGGAGCCAGTGAAGAGACGGATGGCCCCTCGGCAGATTAGGGAGAACCAGTAGACCTGGGGGGCCATGAGCAGGGCTGCTCCCAAGTTACACTGCCAGGGCACTGATAACGGGACCATGTAGAGGGGGATTGATGCATACCTGTAATAAACCAGAGCTCATGAAGTGGGGTTAAAAATGTAATCGCATACTGCTTGTTACAGAAAAACTAATTTCTCAGTCATTGAGTCACTACACAGGTGACAGTTGCGTTTTAATGTTTACAAATGTAGGACATCTGCTTAACAGTATGCGGCCATTATGCTTTACAGTAGGAATGGCATGCCGTTTCATCTGACCACAAAACATTTTGCCACGTTTCCAGTTTTTATCATCTGATTTTTTTTCTAAAAGCAAAGAGTTACATTTATTGTAACCAAGACAAAATTTCTTATGTTCTGGGCTACAGCAGCACTGCCCCAACCAATGTTCCAGTCCTGTCCAATTCCGACAGCCACATTGTAGACCATGCTCCTCAGCTCAGATTTTTTCTCCGGACTCCCATCTCAATTTGAGCTATTCCGTTCAGGTCAGCCTCCCCTGGAGTGCCACAGCTCAACATGAGCTCATCCTCAATGCACTTTCTTAGCTGGTATTCAAACTCCAAGAGTACATGCAGCTAGAACAGCTTGTGTCATTAAAAACCCTCTTGCTGCCTCTCCAAATGGCCAAGGACAGAGCACTTCTATCTTCAGTTCCCTATCATAATGAACTACCTTTCACCACCTCTCCTCTTAGCAACTGCTGGTGGTCTGGTCTGGTCTGGTCATTGTCCCCCCTACCCCCCAGGGACCACACATCTAGGGCACAACTGTTTCCTACCCTTTCTAATCAACGGGGGAGTGGGTCACCAGGAACTGCTAACCACATTACAACACAAGAAAAAATAATAAAACGCAACCAATGTGAATGACTATGCCAAGTCCCTCATTGTTTGTCATGGTCTCATACCCAACAGGACTGTTTCACCTATGGAGTAATTTTATAAGTGCTTAGAGAAAGAGCAAGAGGAAGAGAGAGTGAGATAGATTAACATACCTGCCATAGGCGTAGTAGAGGTAAGGGAAGAGCAGGACTCGACAGATGAAGAAAGTGACCAGCATTAGACATCCATTAATTTTATGCAGAAGAGTATGCTGCTGCTTGTACTGAGTGAGGGGAAAAAAACAACAAACAAACAAAACAAAACAAAAAAAAACAGAGTTGATATAACCTGATTTTTTTTTTTTTTTTATTTTTTCTTATTTCCATCCAATTTGGAATTGCCAATTGTACTAATGAGTCTTAGTTCCTTGGCTGGCACTGACTCCTATTGCCACACCTGGGTAAGCTGGGTGAGTGAACCAACCATCATTTAACAATCTGCAGGTCATGCAGTCTGTAAAAGAGCAAGTGAGACTAATTTCCTGCAGCACTGCGAAGCGGGCGCTGCTCAGGAAGTGCACATCGACAACCCACAGACCCCAGACCACACTGTGTGTGACGACAGGGTGTCACATGACACTAATGACCAGGATTAGAATCGGACTTATAGGACTCAGCACTGGGGTGAGCATGTTCATCAACTCATCCAAAGGCAAGAAGAAAAAAAAGTTAAATTTTAAAAAGATTCTATGCATTTTTTGATAAAAGCAAAGAATTAACAGCCAGGCCTTGAGAGAAATTGGAAATTAAAAGTATTTCCAAAACATCAACCAAACAAAGGGGTTATTATCACAGAAAGCAAGCCATTAAAAAGAAAAGAAAAGACAAAATAAGCAATTCAAAAATGTTTATAGATATTGGAAAGTTTCAGTTAGAACTTGGCCCCAAACAGAAATAACTAATATCCAACACCCACCTCTCCCTGAGTTACGCCCAGCACATATCAGACATAACCTGTTCCTGTTCAAGCTGGATTTGCCTATATTCCCAAAGGCTTACAAAGGTCAGGCTATCAGAAGGAAACTCCACCCAGCAACAGTAAACGCATCAGCTACATAAAGACAGGTTGCAGGACAACTGAAGATTAAAGCCAGGGAACATACTACATACTCTTGTATCATTAAAAAAAACATCCCATTTCCACACACACAAACCTCTGCTTTCAACACCTTTGACATTGTGTCCTGCCCTCTAGTCAAACTAGCAGCCCAGGATGTGACTGTCATAACCTCTGGAAAGGCACATTATGGCCCAATTATTCTTCAGTTGGTCTCAATATAGACAACCTTTAGTTCAATCGCCATCATTACCAATATGTTCAGCCTTCTAATACCTCATATTATATACTTATCATTAAAAAATGTTGGAATCTTCAATTGTCGTTTAATCAAATTATAATAATGGTATTGACAATACTGTCAACATGGTATTTGACAGTATCGACAGTACTTCGAATTTAAGAGAGAAGGTGCCTCGCAAAACCATGCAGGTTCTTCCTATTAAGTTAATGACTTCTTATAGATGAACTGTACATGTATCCACACCAAAGTTAACACTAGGTTCTTGCAATTTTTTTACACTTGCTTGGAGCAAATTTAGCCTATTCCTCTTGGCATATTTTCTCAAAATTTCTAAGGTTAGAAGGAAATTGCTTATGGACAACAATTTTCCAATCTTGCCATAGATTCTCAATAGGATTGGACCTTTACTTGGTTATTATCGTATCTACACAGTGTAGCTTTGGTTGCGTACTTTGTGTCCTGCTGAAAAGTGATCTTTAGCACCGTCTTATCAGCAGCCAGTTTTTGCCTCTACCTTGCTCTGGCCCCCTACACTTTTACCTAGCCTTCCAGTCCCTGCTGATGAGAAACGTCCCGGTAGCATAATGCTACCACCATGCGTTTGACAGCAGGGAGGGTGGTGACTGGTAGAGATTCTAAATGTTGTTTGTAACAAACTTCTTGACTGAGGCACATTCGTGGGGTCACAGAAGCATTCCTTACCAGACTCCCCTGTACTTAGGTACGTAGCGCTGTATTTTTGTATATAACCTGTGCACTTGTACATAACTATTTCCCTGTGTTTAACCGTACCATATGTACTACTTGTTTGTGATTCATTTATATGTTTTTGTGTTATTTACTGCTGCAGCACTGCAATTTGAATACAGTACATATCTATCTATGTATTAGATTACTCACTTTAGAGAGATGGGCTAATTAAGCAATGTCTGGGTGGTACAGTGCACCATGCACTTGGTAATGGAGACTGGTATTTTTTATACCCTACCTCCAATTGGCAACTTTATATTTAAGGAGCTGTTTAGCAAGCTCCTTGGTCTTTACTGATTAATCTTAACTTAATGTTCACTACCTGGCCAAGGAACCTCACAGAGATGGGAGTTTTATTCACTGGAATCCAGGGAACCACTATTATTACACACAGACATTTAACATAAGTGAGACTCATTAATGCAAGTTTCTACACCTAAATAAATTTTAGCGTGCCACAACAAAAGAACAACAAACAATTAAATTATGTAAGGCACTGCACAGTGTATTCACTTGCTGACTGGTACATAACGACACTGTCGTAACTATTAATGGCTGCAACACCAGTCTTTTTTTCACTTGCCCGTTTGTCTCGCAGTTTTTTCAACCTTCACATATCATAGCCCCCAGTAGGTTGAACCCTAAATTAGCTTAGTCTTTAGCTACATTTCTTGCAAAAAGAACAACCGTGAATAATCGAGACTACAGACATTGGTATCTTCCTCTTTTCATTGCAGGACAGAATGTGGGACATTTAGAAAAATATTACCTGGATAAGAATTTTTCCCAGACAGACAGAGGGTGTGCTAAGTTCAGCGAGGAACATGACACCCTGAAAATAGTCCCCTTTTCCTTGACGCCAGAACTGAGAGAGAAAGAGAAATGGTTTGAAGTTAGTGCACTTATCCTGACATTACATCCCGTAGAGCCTCCGCATGCTGCCACACCAACTTTCTTTGGCTCTGTTTGCCCTTTCTCATTACTCACTCTTTCCACTTTCACCAAACAAAATCTGATGCTGAAGCTTGGTTGCTAAGCGGTCACTAACAGCAGCAGTTTCCATGGAGACAAAAGAAGTTGGTGAACATAATGACATCTAGACCTCAGTGCCTTTCTTCCTATCTTATAGCCCTAAAACTACAGCACTTTTGTACATTGCTCTGGATAAGAGCATCTGCTAAATTCCAGAAAAGGTAAAAATGTGAATGTCTTCCTGTGTCTTGTGTTCTGTGAGTGGATGACCCTGACAATGTGAAAGCAAGTTCAGTCGGTTTTCTGCATCACACCTTCTTCACTACAACTGCAACTATACATCCCTATTTTATTTCACATCTCTGCAGTGTACACAAATTTATTACCAAATCCAGCTCCCCTACACAGCCTCATAATACAGCGCACGTAAGGTCATTAAATTCCTTGGCAATAGTTACCACAGAGACAGGAAAGCAGACAGTGACCATGACAACATGGTGCAGCACCATGAGGAATTCCCGGCGCAGGTAGCTTGTGAATGTTGCTCCAAGGGACCTGGGCCCAAAATCACCCTCGTGACCTTTGACCCGAAATTTGTGCCAATAGCACATGAACATGGCATAGATGTCATAGACAAAATACGGCACAGCAAAAAGGATGTAGGAGCTGGTCAGCCAGTGCCTGGTGGAGAGAGGGAGAAAACAGGGAGTTATATCAAATTGCAATTGAAACACTGAAACACAACAGTGCCACAAAATTAAAACAGATACTCAGTTCTAACCACTAAGTAATCGTATATTGTATCCATCAAATATACACTGTAAAAACCTGATTGACTTACATCGGGATACAAAATATATTGTACAATTTTACAGTATAAAAAATAATTTTATATTATATTATATATATATATATATATATATATACACACACACACACACACACACACACACACACACACACACATATATATATATATACAGCGGGTGAAATAAGTATTGAACACGTCACAATTTTTCTCTGTAAATGGTTGGTTTCTCTGAAACCAAAACAAATGAGCTCAGCAAAATTAAGTTATGTGTAATAATGTGAAATGACACAGGGAAAAAGTATTGAACACATGAAGAAAGGGAGGTGCAAAAAGACATGGAAAGCCAAGACAACAGCTGAAAACTATAAGTAATCCAGCCCCTTGTCAGTGCAAATTAATATCAGCTGGTTCAGTCCCAACTGATGGCCTGTAGACACATACTATCATAAAGGTCTCATTGCCAAGGTGTCACACAAGACACATCTCATGATAGGTAAAAGCAAAGAGCTGTCTCAAGACATTCACAACCTAATTGTTGCAAAACATAATGATGGCATTGGTTATAGGGGCATTTCTAAGCTTCTGAATGTTCCAGTGAGCACTGTTGGGGCCATAATACGGAAGTGGAAAGACCAGGTTCTCCTCGCAAAATTTCTGACAGAGGAGTGAAAAGAATAATCAGAAGAGTTGTCCAAGAGCCAAGGACCAGTTGTGGA
>JAOVYW010004014.1:0-45922 GCA_025775045.1 Hiodon tergisus | reverse complement strand
GTGTGTGTGTGTGTGTGTGTGTGTGTGTGTGTGTGTGTGTGTGTGTGTGTGTGTGTGTGTGTGTGTGTGTGTGAATTAAAATATATTTTGAATTTTAATTCTATGTCTCTCACCTAATCGAAGAATATTGAGGTGCTTCCTGTTTCTGTCAGAAAGAAATGCTTCTTATCTGTCTGTATTGCAGGTTACCCTCGATAAGATCTCGAGACAAACAAACAAAATAAATCATGCTAACAATCCACACAAAATTAAGATAAAAAAGACAAAACAGAAGTACTCTTATCCATGTTCAGGGGTTTTCAGAATCCACACATATATAAAAGTGTATATGGCTGAGAGAGCAATGGGTGAGGGTGAAAACACAGAGAGGGTGCAGATTTCACACTGGCAAATGAAACGCCATTGAGGAATTGCATTCATATTCACACATCCACAGAGTTCGCCTGCTCTCTGTCTGTTTCCATCCATTAGCATGACTGTGCGCTTCTCCAGGGCAGCGCCCTGAATATTAAATTACAAAATCAAACTTTTAAGTGCATCCAAGAGTAATCTAACCAATTCGTATCAAGCTTTCCGACAATTCATGTTTGAAAGACTGCATGAACTACTCTCTGACGTGGGCTCACAGCGGAAAATACATCTTCAATCCCCTGTGGCACCCTCGTATGAGATCCCTGTGGTACCGCGAGGGGGCACTGGAAATCTCTCAACCTCGGTTCAGTTTTCAGTGTTCGGTTCAGCACCACTGACAGCAACACAAGAACCAACGCACCACCACATGGCGGCCACATGGCGGCCCCACGGCCAGCTCCCACTCCTGATTACCTGCACCCAGCTGCATCCACTGAAGGTATCTAGCAGCTGCTAGCAATCAGGGGACGTAGCCTAGGAGAAGGCAGAAGAAGGCAAGGAGTCTTGCCACAGCAGTAGTTACTTGTAGTGCTCTATGTTTGTAGACGGCCCTGAAGAAACTTTGGGGAAGCCAGGTGCTGCCCAACCTTCCTAACAACAGTGGCCGCGATCTCACCTGGCCCCCGTATTCCAAGCCTTAAAACGTGACTTTGCTCCTGATAACCCATAAATCCTGTATCCGCGTCCAGCATAGCGCCACAGAGCCTAACCTAAACTGGATGTTTCTCGGCTATGCATTACGTCAAACAGTGCATGTTGTTGATATTTCCTGTGTGCTGCGTTGGTTATGGGGCAGCGGTGAAAGGGTCTGGTTGATCTCCCAGATCTTAAACTGCTGTTGGCCCAGTGTGTTCCTGGAAGTCATGCACCCATCAGAAAGTTGTTTCTCAAAGAGGTGGGGCACCTCTTCTGGTAGGGCAGCACGCTTCCCATCCCTCCATTGGGTGCTAGTAACGGGAATTCAAGAAAACAGCTTAATTTATTCTTAAGGCTTTAAAAGACTTCTGTAGGATTAATCATGTTGGTGCAGGCATGTAATTTGTTGCTGAATAATTTGAATCACATTATTTCTTTGTGCGGCTGATGAAATTGTGATTACATAATGTATTCCTGCTGTCTTTATTAAAGATGTAAAAGGCTCAATGTCAAATATTGAGAGAGAAAAACAAGTTGTATTATAACTTCTGAATCTGGGTTGCTTGACATTAAGCTTCATTTGGAGTTAAGTACCTCGAGATATTTTAATTAAATTAACCCAAATGTGTCTAAACAGTCACTGGCATAGAGTTGGGCTGTGACATTAACAAGAGGTGTACCATGTGTCAACCTGAGATCCTTCTAAAATTTTGACTTGAATATAATTGTAGACTAGCTCAATGAATAAATTTGTATTCAGGCGACAACCAAAGCTTATCTCCCCGAACCTGTTTCATTTTAATTACCCTGGACTATCTCCACAACCTTGTTTTTCGCTTTGCATCCTCCCCTCCCATTTCCATTTTCTTTTCTCCTCACCGCAACTGACCCAGCATGCTGCAACAAAGCCCCAAACGCCTTTCAACCTGTTAATAACTTTCACATCGGGAGCCTCTACAGAAGCGTGCGCTTGGAAGCATGGCAGGGAGCCCCAGCATTTTGCGTTTCACTTCCTCTGAGGTTTTGATATGCTTCTCACCCTGGTGCTGCTGGAGCGATTAAAGGCATCTACAGAGCTTCTTCTTTTTTAGGCGGTCGATTGCATCTTGTGAGTTTGCATGTCAGAAATGGTATCTGCGCCTGGTGTAGGGGGTTGTTTGCAGACCCACCTGACATTCATTTGTGATGCCACGTGGAGCAATGGGCAATTACGGAACGCTGTTGAGCAGCCTCCTGTTTCAACTCTTGCTGCTATTGTTGTTCACACGCATGTGTAGACATGCGTGTGTGTGTCTGTGTTCAGCCACACTGATAGCTAAAGCATCGCGTAGGTGTTGGGAATGAATCATCCGTCTGCCCTTGTCAATGTTTCTCCTCAACGCTAATCATACGTTTGTTTGTGGGGGTGGGAGGGTGGGGCCAGGGATCGGGAGGTGGTCATGGTGGGAAGCTCTTGATTTGTTCTTGGCTCACCGACACTACCACAGTTCCTCAAAGCCGGCTTAATTGGGATCTCTGTGTCTTCTCGGTGAAAGCCTTTGCAACGTTTCAACCGCTTGCACACTCACAGACACTCTTGCTGGTGCCTCTCTCCAAATCTACGGCCGGCAAACACGAAGAGACAGTCGTCTATTATTGGCTGTCATCCATTCAGACCAATACTAGCGGTAACCCCTCAAACGTGGCACGAGCGTAGATGGCAAGTCCTTGGCAACGGGACCTCATCAGTCCAGGATGTTAATGTCTCAGCTAACAGCGGTCATGCTCAGCAATAGCCTGGCTCTACTCGTTTTCCCTTAATATTTAGAACTTGTCAGTCAGACGACAGATACGATCTGGCGGTGATCTAGTAGCCGCCCGCACTTCCACTTTTCGTCGTCTACTTCGAAACAGAAAACAATGTGGTCTATTGATTTCTGCCCAATATTACTATATTGCATTTGCATGATTTGATTTCTAAATTGGATAATTTACTAGAAAATGAGCCGTCATCCCCCAATTAGGCTCCTCATTAGAGCAGATAGTGGAAGGATAACAGAGAGGCATGGGAGAAGGACGTCCGTAAACACTGTGCTGACAGCAGTTCAGGTTCCCCTCAACCCTGAATTTTTTTTTGTTGCAGTACTGCATTTCCTCAGAAACAGATTCTGCTTCTTAAATAGCGTGGTCGAAGGATTTCGCATCCTGGCAGATGTTAACCAAAGACCTTTTAGCCAGTATTTTTATTGTTTTATTTAAGTCAGAACCTTTCACGCAGAGTGAATGAGATAGCCTGCAGCTTTGGATATTTACTGAATAAATTCAGGTTAACCACGTTCTAGGGCACAACATCAGTGCTGGGATTCAAATGGGCAATCTTCCGTGTACAATGCCTCTGGGCTGGTAACCGCACCCAGACAAACTGAATTGCGTCGGTAAAGACCTGCTGTATGAGTGGATGAAGCAGGACACAGAGAGGTGTGCAAGCTGGATAGTCCAAGATAATCAATAAGAATGAATGTCAGTCCATTATTCGCAACCCTGGTGCGGTATATGTGGCCATAACTCATTATTGGTATGTATTATAAGCCACATATCTGTAGATTAATCACAGAAATAACGTAAGTAAATATAAACATTAAGCCCCGTGGCTATTAGACTGACCTTCAGTGTCCGGTGTGTTTATCTGCCGTGCTTCAGCCCCTTTACTGTGGACAGGGTCTTTCCTTCCTTAGTTACGGGGCGCGGAGCATTCACAGTGATGGTTAGCGGCGCAACTTACTCTCGGTGTGACAAACGCGTTTGATTGGCCCTGAGTCTGCATTGCAGGCTGTACACAACTGTTAAGAGGCCTTGGCACCACCAGCCAGCCAGACCTGCTGTAGATACCCACTGAGTCTCCATCCTGAGAGTGGTCACCGAGGGGAGGGGACAGTGGCGGTCCCGATTGAATCCGGGAAGGAATAGTAACTGGGACAGGGCGACCCGTGTTGCATACCCGTCTTGTAGCCTTTTTGAAATTAGTTTCCTGCTCTGCCTGGGCTTGTGTTGGATCTGATCTGCAAAAGGAGGTGTTGCAGAGTTAACCGATGACAAATGAGGAGTACATCATTCATTCCAGAAGGCTTATCAGTGGTCCATCAAGTGTGACATTTCTAATGAATGTGTAAAGAATGAACTAAATCCGATGCATTTGCTCAGGTTTATTCAGATTGTCATTGGCATTCCAAAGCAGACCTTCTATAAAACCCTGCCCACTGCCTGTTCTGAATCAACATAATTCAACCTTTCATGGCTACGAATTCAAAATAGATTTTTTTGGTAATCTAACTATTTTCAATGAATGCCTTAAAGACTTTGTCTTTTGACTGCCTCTGTCACAAATACCCAAATGCATGTAAAATAGGTGAAATGCTAACTTGCATCACAAAGAAGCTTCCTGCCCATTGTAAAGAATCAGTCATGCTATAGACTATCTATGTTTTTAAATAGCTTCCATGTTACACAACACACCATTGACGCATGGCCTAATTCTAATTCTTATGAACGACCGTATGTAGCGTAGCGCGCGTAATGTGACGTCGCAGTACCAGAACCGAGAGTGCTGATGTCATAAGCGCTGGGGCCACAAAGCGGCATTCTGGTTAAAGAACTGTCGGGTTGAAGCTGTTGCACCTTTAAGAAGTTGCTTTAAGAAAACCAAAGATTTGTGGACGCCAACCAGCTTCATTCACTTTGACCTGGAATTAGCTTCAGTCTGTCCCCTCCTCTCTCATTTCCGGCTGCCCAGTCCCTGTCTTTGGCTTCTTTCACCGGCATGGAGGCTGATTATGGCTGTTGAGACGTCAGCCTTGCATTTGATTGGAGGAGCAAGTTCTCCTGGGCTGGACCGTAGCCGTCTGGAGGTCTGTGCTTTTTGTCTGAAAGGCAGCCGTACCCCTCCTCCCACGCGTTAGGAACAAAGGCAACAAATATGGTGGAAAAAAACAAAACATCAGCACACTTATAAGAGACGACATGATGGCGCTGTTGCAATGAAATGGCAAAATGTACTCCAGTGATTGACTGATTTATCCTGGTTCCTCTCTTGGTGACTGGTTTCAGACGATTGCTATGGTCTGTCTTGTCGAGGGGGGATTTGATGGGCACGAACAGGGACAAGCTTTTAAAACCTCTCCTGCGTGTGTTACAATGCGAGCGAAGGGAAGGTGTGCTTGTCTTAACCTTGAACGATGGATGGGTTACGTCACGGACAAACAAACCCGAGTGACTGCTCCAAACATATTAAGCTCAAGTCCGCAGCGCATTCCGGAGTGGAAGGAGTCGGACACCTCCCATTCATCTTGCTCTTCTCTTATTTATTTATTTATTTATTTATTTATCCAGCGGCCGTGCCTCCTGGGTGCAGAGCATTAGCAGATGCAGGAGGGATACATGGTGCAGGAAGTCAGAGAGAGAGAGCGAGAGAGAGAGAGAGAGAGAGAGAGAGAGAGAGAGAGCGAGAGGGAGAGGGCGAGAGAGCGAGAGCGAGAGAGACAGCGAGAGAGAGAGCGAGAGAGACAGCGAGAAAGCGAGAGAGAGAGAGAGAGAGAGGGAGAGAGAGAGAGGGAGAGAGAGAGAGAGGGAGAGAGACAGCGAGAGAGCGAGAGAGAGAGCGAGAGAGACAGCGAGAGAGACAGCGAGAAAGCGAGAGAGAGAGAGAGAGAGAGAGAGGGAGAGAGAGAGGGAGAGAGAGGGAGAGAGAGAGAGGGAGAGAGCGAGAGAGAGAGGGAGAGAGAGAGAGAGGGAGAGAGAGAAACTGATAAGGAGGGGGGTGTGGGTTTTACCCAGAGGAGGGAAGGGGTAACAGAGGACTATGCCTCAAGGTGTGTTCATGTAGGAGGGTGAGGGACGAGGGGTGTAAGTCTGGGTCGCTTTTGATTCTGGAAGGTGCAAAGAAAGACTCCAGCAGTAATTTTGATCATTTCAATGAATATCATTAGTTTTATTGGGACGCCTTCTTAACCGAATACCCATGTGAAGTGTAAAAAAATAAAAAAAAATTAAAAAAACGGAATTATTATAAACGTATTATTATTAATGTATCAATATCAGCCTAGTTTAAACTCTGTCCTGATTTCTTAAAGTTTGAAATGAAGGAAGTAAGTTTTCGCGCAAACAGCCTGTAAGATTGGAGTGCTTTGAGAGAGATTGGAAGAAATGGCCCACTTTCCTCGGCACATGTCTGCTGTCAGATCTGGCAGCCAGCACTTCACAACCTGTCAGGTCTGCAGGGTTTTTTAACACCTAGCTCTGTTCCATCAGCGCGTTGCTATTGCCGTCCACTGGATCAGAGTGCCGGCCGGAACAAAGCGTTTTTTCACCGCACCTTATTTATTTTGACCTGCAGTTTTTCGAACCCGGGATGGTTTGCATAGCTTGCGTTTCTGAATCAGTGCGGGTTGGACGCTGTGCTTAAGGGCGCCACGGAGCCCCGTTATTCTGGCCTGCGACCATCTGAACAACAGCCCTGGACTGTTCCCAATCCTCTGGGGTACCATCGGTTTAAAGACAGATTCGAGAACGTCGTCGGTAGGTTTGTCGAAATGAAAGCATGAGGGCCTAGCGACTTCGTTCTGAACCAGATAAAAATAAGTTTGGCATTTGCAGCATCCTAACCTCACTAGGTGTCATTTAGTAGCTGGCGGGGCCACACAAAGACAGAAGATTTAAAGATTAAGAGCTTGGAGTGAGGCTAATGGGGTGGATGGGCGTTGGCGAAGGCGGGACAGTGGTCCCCACCAGAAAGGGCTGAAGCCTGGGTGTCTGATGCAGCAGTTCTGGGCACTGTGCCATCACCTGGGGGGGCAAGCTTGCCTCTGGAGCTCGCTGCTCTGTCACCACAAGCTGGCCCCAGTGTAATGTGTGAGGGTTGGGACCCCCGAGACACATCGGCTGGGAAGAGCGCTCTCTGCTTTTCCATCCAAACATAAATGAATGCATTATTAAAGGCCCCTCTCACCATTGTGTTGACCGAGCCTTACCCAGTCACCGCCGTTGCACTGGAGCCATCTATGAATGGGAGGGCCTTTAACAGGGTCTTAAAACTTGCCAGTGCCAACACTCAGTCAGCAGGATCTTGTGCGGCACCAGAGGAGAGGTGCTGGTCACAGGGCGAGGTGGGGAAAATGACAGCCGTTACTGAGGGGGAGTGGAGCTGAGTGGTGGGATAAAAGGCCCTTTGGGCAGCAGCTGCCATTGGCCCAGAACGCTTCCATGCACTGTAATCATCGGCGCATCTGCCCAGGAAACGGGTGCTAAACAGCAAGACCATGCCAGACCATGCCAGATGATGCCAGACAATGCCAGACCATGCCAGATGCCGCGTCGCATCACACCCACCGGACTACTCACCGACATCACCAGTCCAGCTTGCTTTGGCGTTTTTATTTAGACGGCCTGATTTCTGGGCACAAGGGTGCCCCGGAGAACGTGCCATTCCATCAGCCGCTCCCTGTGAGTCCGGGTTTCAAAGAGAGGAGCGCCGGAGGTTGTTTTTTTCTGCAGGTACTTTGGTGTGAAAGGGTAAGGAGTTTGACTGGTGCGCTCCCGCCGGCCGACAGACGATGTGTTGAGGCCGCTGCACCTGTGGCTTGAGTGAGAGCTCCACGCGGCGTGACAGAGACGCGGGGCTGCCCAGAGGCCACGTGACAACACAGCTGGGCCCAGCGTCATTCCAAATCCCTCAGAGAAGCACTGTCCCTCGGAAAACGCCCGAGGAACCATCTGGCTCGGCTACATTTCTCCTCAGTGGTAAAAGGATGGCGGAATCCGGCAAGCGTGCTGCGAGCGGGATAGAACTGTGTCAATTCTTGTTATAGTCAACAAGATCCAAAGGTGGGCCAGGGCTGTTGTTTGGGGTAACCAATCGCTCCCTGGTGGCAGCTTAATTTAACGGCGCACTTGAACACGTTTCAGTAGCTCTTCGGGCTTTTGCGTGAGACCTGTGTTCAAAGCTCGAAGCAGTCCTCCATCCGGGCTTAAATTTTAAAGGATTAAAATTCAGTCTGACGTGGCATTGACTCAGGAGAGGACTTTGAGCTGGAGGCTACCTGACAGTCAGCGACAGAACTGCCATTTGAAATTGTGTCGTTCATGAGCAATAATGTTGACTCGCTGACATTCACATGAGGGGCCCAGGGAGCTGCGGGAGCTGCGGAGCCCCAAAAAGTTAAGCGATACAGGACTGAGCGATTGTAGTAAGCTGTGGCTGGAACAGGTCTGTGAGTTGAGCGCACAGGAATGTACCTGGGCCACAGCTGGATGCCGGGTGCGTCTGGTGACGGTTGTCTGATGGTCTCCGGCATGGCACCGATCACGAGGTCGGTGTAGCAGAGCGTGGGTCGAGTTTCTCCTCCCCGTTGCTGACGCCCGACACTGAGTGCGTTCAGCGACACCATGGCACAGACTGAGAGATCTACTGCAAAAGCATCAGACAACCTAGACAACGCAAAGCACAATGTACACCCGCACTGACTCCCTGCACGGGAACCTGATGCGGCCCACTGGCGTTACAACTAAACAACTGACACTGTGCATGCAGTGACGGCCTGTGTGTGGACACCAGACACCTCGCGTGCATTGAGAACTGAGGCAGACACCTGACGGTGTACTTTCAGTGACAATCTGTGCCGACGGCGAACGCTGTGCATGCAGTGACAACCGGCACGACTACCAGACAAACTGCGAAGACAGAACACCCCCTGTGCTCCCACCAACATTCAGATTCCTCCCCATCTCTGTTTATGATTAATTTTGTTTTCACAGTAAATCATTGCTAACCTTAGATTTAAAATAGGGTCCATTCATCAAATTACTTATGTTTCATCAAGTCCCTTTCAAAAAAGCTTTTCTTGTGAAATAAATTCTGTGTAGGTACATTAATCAAAGGACATAAATCATATGTGGGAAGGAAAGAAAATGGCCATAATCTTCGAAAAAAAGAAATCTCTTTTGTAATTTTCCTATCTAATGCTTTAGTTTGAATGCATTGAAAAGAAAGGACAAAAACCTAACCAGAAGAAGCTGTGGTGACATCAAAAACAATTTTCTTCCAGTGAGTGCTTGTGTAAGTTTGCAGTCATAGTAATTATTCACAGTAATATTCACTTGGTTTGCAGATCTTAAATTTTCCAATGCTGTTCAGGTTAAGGACTTGCTACAGTTGCTACAGCAGTGCTCAACTCCTTGGAAAACTTTTGGCGTGCCACCCTAGACTGTCCTCGTTGTCTGTGCAGGAAATTGGCTGAAACCAGTCAATTCAGAGTTTATTGTGTACAAAAGGGATAAACTAATCGTTAGCTGAATAGGAAAACAGAAACGGAACTGAGGTCAGAACTGGTG
The DNA here is from genome assembly GCA_025775045.1 of Hiodon tergisus. NCBI lineage: Eukaryota > Metazoa > Chordata > Actinopteri > Hiodontiformes > Hiodontidae > Hiodon > Hiodon tergisus. The sequence goes on along the minus strand of JAOVYW010004014.1, from coordinate 36,514 downwards.
TGGTTTAAGTCAGAGAGCTGTCAGAGGGTTAAAACTATAAGAAGAGATCTTTGCTCTCTCCATTATACCCTGCCTCTGCACATTGCACCATACTGCACCAACCAACCACCCGTCCTATTCCACAATGCTGTACTGCTCCAGGGAAAAAAAACAGCTTTTTTGCATGCTTCGCACTATCTTGAGTCACTGCGTGTAGGCAGTGGTCACATCTGCGCTTTCTGGGTCAGCTTTGAACCATTACATTTTTAGACATGCCTCTAAACTAAAGGCATCTCATTGGGAGGAAAAGGGGCACGTTTTTTACACGTGCAGGCTTGTATGCACCAAATATTAAAATTCAGAATTATGTTTTTATTTCGAATTGTATTTAACATAGAAGTAACACGGGGCTGGCAGACCCAGAAATAGAGCATTTTGATTTGCATTTGTTTAAAAGTTGTGTTCATTTGATCAAACCATACTGATACCGATTCCATTGTTTCATCAGTGGAATGTGGATTTTCCCCCCTCGTTTTAATGATTCAATTAATTGGATCAAAAACTTTAGTAAATACTGCCCCCCAGTGGCAACAACAGTATAATTTCAGTATCTCATCACATGGCAACCTGCGTTTTCGTACCTCAATTTGACGATTTTACATTCCAGAGTGCTGTCATGTTTTCCGTTTATTTCTTTCTCACAAACCTATATAGAATAATTCTTCCAGTTAACTCTGTCATTAGAATGAAACTTTTCTGTAATAAAATTAATTATTGAATAATTACGTATATTTTTGGATACTTGGTTTCAAGCACGCGTAAACAAACCCAAAATATATAAGTATTTTCCCCCAATAACAATAATCAATGCTGCTTTAAAATAAAATAAAATAAACAAGTGATTCCTGTGTGCTTTTCCTTTTATTGATTCAAACCCAACAATCATACTGCATCTTACAAAAGATAAAACTCAGGAAAGCAACGTATTGGCACATTGTTACATAAAAGGGCCTCTTGCCATCTATCCACCCTCACTTATCTCCCTCCCACCCTGTACACAGATGTGCTTTCTCTCTCTTAAAATACACTAATAAATTACACACCTAATAAATACTTCATATAAGTCATTGGTAGTAGAGAAAGAAAAAAACGGAAATGCATTAGTTCTCTAACACATTGTTCGCCCTGAAAGCAAAAAGGCAGAGGTGACTACAAAAACAGTGCTGTACAAAAGGCAACTCTATTCGTATTGATCTAAAAATAGTTATTGTGATTATCATACAAGCCTCCATTACCCGCTATTTATAATATTTACAAATGTCATCTCCCATTCTCTGTAGGTAACCGCGCATCTTGGGGATCCTCGCGCCGTGTTAGTACACTGTGCATACACGCATGTGCCCGTTGTTGGTTACAAAACTAAATATCTACAGATTTATAACTGCACATACACAAACCGAAGGAAAGGTTTTGTCGATCATCATTTCTACACTTAACACATTGCCATGACAGACGTCATGCTCTCATGACATTGAGTATAGACATACCAGAATCTTTGGCGCTACTGCATTTCTCCTGGTTATAACCGTATCTGGGGCAATCTGTTTTAGAGCCGAGATCGCTGGTGTTTTCTAAGCGCATCACAGTAAGTGATCAGGCAACAGGGGGAGGCGAATAGGAAAGAAAAGCTGAAAAGAAGCCGAATTCGTCCCACACGCTTTGAAATAGAAAATAAAACACACAATCACACATTGTGGAAAGGTCGTGAGGCATCCAATGACAAATTGTGTGACAAACATCTGGGGCAACGTATCTGAATGGGCCTTTGTTTTTAAAAAACGAATTCATTTCTGACCAATGTACATTCGTAAACTGACTGAATGTCTCAAAACATAAACGTAACCTTTCACATAAACCCACCTCTGCCAGCAACCCACAAAGAAGTTAAAAACAAAAGTGAAATCAAATAAAAACGTTAGAGAATTTCAACAGCAGTTTTTCTTCAGTCACTCGAAAACAAGCCATAACATGGTTGTATCATAAACTTTTGACAATGCTCCATTAAAAAGAAATGAGCACTGTCGTAAAGAAATAAAAACCAACCAACACGAACAGATCACACAGGAATCAATGTATACAGTGTTATTATCCATTAAGTATACTATGACCAACATTTTTTTAATAAAATATAATTGGTACAGCAGTTACCAAATAGTTTTTTTTAATGTAAAAGATTGCTAGTGATCGACAATGGAAACCCGTCGGCAGAGTATAAAAGGGTACATAACAAATAATTGTGACGGAACAGCAGCTCCCAACGTAACAGAGACCACGACAGGCGTTCATAGGCGTGATGCATGGTTTCTCCAGACTCAGAAAGCGAGTAACTGTGCCGAGTTCTGACCTGAGATCAGTGCTGCTTTTAAACTCGGAGGAGTACTTCCAAGTAAAAAAGCACTCTCAGTAACTGAAAGCTGCCACAGGAGGCGGTAGCCACATTCGTTTGGTCCCTCTCCAGGCACCCCCCCTCCCCCCTCCCCCACAACCCATCTGATTCCATTGAAATAAAGAGCTTACATTTGAGTGCAAAGGGATTGCATTTGCTGGTGCAAGGGGCTTGATGGCATTCGATATGATATAGGAATTTGCTTACAAATCAACCCTAATGGTGTGCATGGCTATATAAGCTGGGCAGATACTGCTGAACTCAGGTAAAACAGGCCCCGGTTTGAGTGTGACCAGAGGCTGACAAGAGCAAGACCGACATCTAGTGATAATGTGAGTAATCCCAGTGATATTTATGACAGCCAGCAGCTCCAACTGGGCAGAAAAATGTGATTTGGGGGCATGTAAAAATATGTCATTGTACTCCTTCCAGATCAGACGCCGTCATAACAAAGCTAACGCTGCCTCCCTTTGTAAAAGAAAAAAAAAAAGATCCGGTAGACTTCTAGGAAAAAAACAGTCCTCCTTGGCCAGATGTAACCACGACATTCAGGGTGAAACAGGTGACGTGCCAACAGGTAAACACAGACTTGAGTTCGACCATAACGTCTGCCTCCTCCGTTGCACGTCACTATGCACCACCAACTCCGCATGAAAGGGGTCAGCAGTGTATTTAAAGCGTTGCAATTCATACAGCTATCAGAATGCCAGACAGTGCTTTGTGAACAAAACAAAACAGGAACATTTTACATTACCAGGGAACCACCTACTGTAATGTAACTGTGGCATTAGTTGACTACTTACAATAGATTTTTAAAAGGAGTAAAAAAGAAAATAGGTAAAATAGATAAAAGCACAATTAAACTTTAAAACCCTGTAAAATTATATTCTGGTTCATTTCCTCCAAATCTGTTGTTGCCTTGCCAAACTTGGATTTTAAATAGTTTTAACTTCAACGAATATAGTGACATAAACTACATATTGCATGACTAATACAGGTTATAAAAATTATTAAGCACTCCACCCGCCTTAATTCCTTAAAATACTGAAAAACCCCTTTAAAATCCCCTACCCCATTCTAAATACCTTGAACCAGGACCTAATCCATAACCGTCAGGATTTTCCAAGGAAAACAGGGATCTGAGAACATGAGGGCAGAGCCCTCTTCTACATACGTATGCCAGAAATGTGTCGACAAACACTATGTGTCAGCCAATCAGTAGTGAGTACATTCGCATATAGTTCCCAGAATGCACTCTTTCAGTGTTCACCGTGTGTCCGGCCTGCCAGGTGAGCAGTTGGGCGGGGGAGCTGGGGGGGGGTACGGGGGGTGCGAGAGGACATGGTGTGATAGGCTCAAAGCTGGGAGTCGGCCCCCAGGCTGTTGAGCTCCTCCGGGGAGTGCTTCTCGGCCCCCGAGCCAGCCGATTGGCGGAAGGCCGCCGAGATCTCGTCAAATGTCCGCCCTTTGGTTTCCGGCACCTTGAAGTAGGTGAAGACGAAGAATCCGAGAAGCAGCAGGATGAAGATGACAAAGACGTAGGGCCCACACAGTTCCTAAGGAGAGGGAAATAAGATTATGCTCAACGTTGAATGCGTGCTGAAGATTTTGAATGCTTTCGTACAGTGTACCTGGACCAGAATAGCCTCACAACACAGAAACCTGTTTATCTCATTCCTCACCTCGACATACTGGAAGCACATCCCCACAATGAAGTTGGCCGTCCAGTTGGAGAAACCAGCTACAGCAAAGGCGGAGGGTCGTGGGCCTTGGCTGAACAGCTCGGCCACAATGAACCACGGGATGGGTCCCGGCCCAATTTCGAAGAACGCCACGAATCCAAAGATGGCCACAATACTAACGTAGGACATCCACTTCAACTTTTCCTAGAACAGAAAACTAAAATGTATCTAGGTTTTCAAGCTGCAGTGAAGGTGAGCAAAAATACCTGCAGAACATCAGTAGTACATTTAAAGCAGACAGATGAACAGTAATACACGCACATCATGATGGCGAGAACCATACCAGCAGTGCCAGAGCGATGGTCATTAGCAAGGCTGAGAAGGCCATTCCCAGAAGTCCGAGGAGATGAAGGGATCGGCGCCCAGCCCGCTCCACCACAAACAGCTAGGGGAACGTGAAAATGTGATAGCATTTGTCACTGAGAGAAAGTGTGTACTTGCGTCAACATGCGTTTTGCCACCATTATGATTTCGCCCCTAGATCACGCCCGTCCTAGCATTCATTGCGATCTGTCAGTTTCTCAATTATTTACCGAGACCACAGTGAAGGCTGTGTTGACCACCCCGGCACCGATGGTGGCGTACACAGGCTGAGCAACTCCGGCCTTCTCGAAAATACGGGTGGAGTAGTAGAAGACCTGCAATGGGGCAAAGGAAGGTTCAGAAAACATACACGCCAGCAGGAGAAAGCCTGCAAGCGGTGGTAGAGCAGTGTGGACCAAGAACGCCAATAAAATGCCCTATCGGCATTCTTCTATAGTGATAGCTGTGTGTGTGTGTGTGTGTGTAGTAAAGTATATACTGAGCAAGAAGGGAACACTCACCGCATTGATGCCAGACAGCTGCTGGGAGAGCTGCAGCATGATGGCGATGAGGATGGGCTGGCGGTAGAGCGGAGAGCGGAACAGCTCCGCGATAGTCACCTTCTTCTCCCTCATCATCTGCCGGGCCTCCTCCTTCATCTCCTGCATGTCGGCGCCGACGTCCATGGTCCCACGCAGCTTCTTCAGTACTGGGTCAGGGAGGAAGAGGGGTCAGTTTCTATGTCCGGTGGAGGTTCCCCACCTCCAAACCCTCAATAGAACTAGGACAGGGTGCAAGAGGTGCATCCTGGTCGCACTCAAGGTGAGGCCAAAGCTTAGCATCACGGAAAAGGTGTTCAGCGCTCCATGGAACCCACCACTCTTGGCCTTGTTCTCCTCGTTGCGGTTAATGAGCAGGAAGCGGGGGCTCTTGGGGCAGAAGGGTAGGATGGCACACTGCAGCAAGGCAGGTATGAAGGTAAAGCCCAGCAGGAAGGGCCACATGGTGCTGTTGCCCATGATGGTCTCCATCCCGAACACCTGCAGGAAACAGAGGAGAGACCGGGGTCATTTCCCTGGACGGAAAGCAAATTAAGCCACGTGCAGCAAAATGGCAGTAGCACCCATTCTAGGTGGTGTGCCACTGTTGGGCCTACACCAATAACGGTCCAGCACTTATTAAGCCACTGAAATAAGTAACTCAATGTGCAAAGAGCAAAATTTGATATGTATAAGCTTAAAGAAAACAAAAACAATGTAACGTCGTAATTTTAGTAGAGCAATGCCAGCCTTTCTCTTTCCAACTCCCTCCTCACCTGTGCCATGAGGATGCCAACGACGATGCCCAGCTGGTGGAGAGTGCCCAGGGCTCCGCGGAGGGCAGTGGGAGCGATCTCACCCACATACATGGGCACGAAGCCCGTGGACAGACCAGAGTAGAGGCCCACCACGAACCGGCCGATGATCAGCATCTCCCAGGATCCCGCCATCTTGGAGAAACCCATTAAGGCAGCAGATACGAAGGCCAGGACATTGGCGATGAGCATGGAGTTTCTCCTTTAGGCCAGCGCAGGGAGAGAAGGCCGCATGTCAGTAAAGTTCGCCAAGCACGAGGGGTGCGACATCCCAGACAACAACAACTTTCAAAACGCACAAACACATCCACAGACCCGTCATAAACCACACTGATGCCAAGACTAATCATATATGGAAATGGGAGAGGATTTTACCTTCCGAGCCGATTGACGAAAAGTCCCACCGAGAAGGAGCCGAAAATTCCACCCACAGAGAAGATGGAGACCGAGACAGACCAGAGAGTGGTGAGAGTGGTCTTGGAGATAGGTTCATTATACCGTCCGTACCAAGTCTCATTGATGAAACTCTCGATAATCTAACAAAGACAAAATGACAAAGGCTCTCAGGATCTCACAACACTTTTAAATTGAAAGGCTGCAGAAATGACTACAGAACTTTCTGGATTTTTTTCTAAAGACAAGTACAAAGCTATAAAAGTGGCAGTAGTGGCCAATAGATGGCAGCAGACAACGCGATAGTATTGCATTTTATAACTTCCTGACTCCTCCCTTTGTGACTCAATGTTGGAACAGAAGGCAAGCTCTGTCGTCAATGCAAAACAGGGCGGTGTTTACCGCCCCTTTGGGGAACGTGCTCTTTCAGTGTTCACTGGGTTGCGTGCCTCTCTGATGACACGCTCTATGTGAAACAAACCAAGACAATAATCCATCCTCCTCCGCCAACAACATTCAAATGCCAGACATGGATTCAGTCATGTGTTTCAGTGAACTTACTGAGGCACTTCTCATAATATACAATATTTCCAAACAATATTAATAGACCCAAATAATGTATATTTGCTAAATAGGGCCACTCTGTGGTGGTTAGGTATGCGGACCTGTACGCAGAACGATATAAGTTTTGAATAAATGAACAAAAAATCTAATAGCTCAGGGCTACTGTGTGGGCTAAGAATTTAACACAAATAATAATCTTATTTTTTTGTGGAAAAACTTCAACAGTTCTAAGACCTCGAAATTAAAAACTGGTCAAAAGTTTAAACAAGTGCAGTAGATTTTGCCTCCGAAGCAATACCCTGGTCATGGTCACGTTATCAGAGAAGTGGTTGACTGACTTACTGAAAGTAACTGAATTCGTAACTGAACACTCACTTTGTTTCTGTCACTTAAGCAGGTGTATTCCAGGTTAGGCTAGTGCACACGAGGACAGCCACTAATGTCTGTCCTGCCCAATCCTTGTACCCACAGTTATACAAGATCTAATCCTTAATCGCAGGCCTCAGGTCCTAATCTCAGGTTAATTCTCCACACGTTCCCCTAATGGCGGTGGAGAGCCGTCATCCCACACTTCCTGGGAGCACTTCAGGGAGATGCTGGAGACGCCTGACACATAGAAGCCTTGTGGAGGCAGATAATATTTGGGGTCGCAATCGCGGACCTTGGTGCCTGCAGTCAGATGGGACCTTTCCTTCAGGTCATCCCCGCAGAGAGGAGGCCGAACAGGGCTGTGGCCCCCTGGCCCATGAGAGAGAGAGAGAGAGAGAGAGAGAGAAAGAGAGAGAGAGAGAGAGAATGTGCACTAATCTAATCACTGCGCCACTATTTACAGAGGCAGGCTGTGTCAACACCTTATCCCCTCTCCCCCCGCCGGAGCCCCGGCGCTTGGTAAAAGGGGTTGTGTGTTCAGGGGGCCAGCCCCTCCAACAAAGCTCTAATCACAGCCATCCCAGGGAGCTGGTGATCATGGCTCGGCATCAGTGTGGGTGATGTTCAACAGCTTACATAAAGGTTATGTAAAGGAGGGGTCTGAAGGCCGGTGTAGTACGACCTCACCCCTCTGACCACCTGACTCTGGCTCATTCTGTGGTCTGATAAGATTTCACGGGCGGCATGTGGAGTGTAGTAATGGGAATGAGAAAGCAGGGCATTGCGCAAGCCTTGTCTGCTGCTGCTGGGCAATGGAAACCCATTCCTTGAAGTTCCCAATGAACAGTTTGATGGAGCATGTTGCAACCGTGCACAGGCGATTTTTACACGCTCCTCGCTTTAGCACTCGGCAGCCCCTGTGAGCTTGTGTGGTCTAACACATTGCAGCCGAGTTGTTGTAGCTCCAGGGCGTTTTCACTGCACAAAAACAGCATTTACGGCTCACCGAGGCAGGTCTAGCCGGGCAGAAATTTGCCAAACTGACTTTTGGCCATGTAGCGTATATTAGGAATGGGAAATGCATAGCTTGAGGTAAAGTAATTGATCAACCAATCAATCAAACTTTGTCATTGCACAATATTTCTAAATAATTTTTCCCAAAATGTTGACCTTGCTATTTTGGTCGTGGTGCATGAGGACTGAGGCAATTGACTTCTCGGTTCCCTCTTCCCAACTGAATCGCAGGCAGGCCATGAACTTTTAAATTATGGACTGGTCTTACAAAGAGTACTTGGCGGGGATGCACACATCTATAATTAGCTTGTTCTCCTGCTCAAACGCGGCACAGAACATCTTTACTAAGTCTAGCAGGCTCTCCATGAGAATGCTGTGGTTGTTTGAAGGAGGCTAATTATAGCTACTGCCCATTTTCTTCATGAACTCACCTTCTGAGGTGCATTGATGACACCCGTATTGTAGCCGAACTGCAGCGAGCCGATCACAGCCGCCCCGACCGCGATCATCAGCTGAACCGTCACTTGCTACAAAGAGAATAACAAATTATTATTATTTTCTTTGCACATAAAAGAGTTTGCATGCAAAACATCCTATAAATAAACCAAAGGACGTTTTGGACTGTTCTTTGATGAAATTTAGAAAAAAACTTTGAGTTGGTTGGACATATTCTAATAAATAATAAATTAACTTTGTTAATGTCAAAGGCTTGTCTTCTGCATGGTCATTATTCCAGCAGACCTAATAGATTTGAGCTGATCTAATTTAATACGGGTAAAAGTGTTGCAGAATGTGTGTTTAGTGTAGTGAAATGATGGCAAACATGATTGTTTTTGTTAAATTGCAAATTGGCAAAATGCATGTTAATAGTGGAGTTAAAACAATCACTTGCACTTTCTAGACACCCCTGATCAGTTAACGACAACTCGTGTATTATTACCAGTGAAACAAATAATTAAGATACTTCTGATCAAGGTTTTGGTTTTTTTAACGACCCTGAAATACCAGCCGTGTTAAAAACCAAACCATTCGATTATTAAAAAAAAACCTTAATTTAGCTGCTAGCTCAAAGGGGGGATTTTCTGTGACATTTCTCTAACTTCCTTAAAGTTACGCTCTTACAGTACCTGGAAGTAAAACTCTCGGTGTTTTGGGTTTATTTTCAGAGGTTAAAAAAACACGTAACGCCAGACAGGGACCTCGCAGTCACAGCACATCGTAACCCATATATGCGTATATAGTTAAACCTAGTTGATGTTTCCGGCAGTTTACAAATCAGTTTAACAGTTTATCATATTTCATTGATTCCGTATACTATAATAAAGCTGAATGCTTCCAACTAGAGCCCCACTATGACCAATATGCAAACCTGGAATTAAAAGACATCTACAGCTTTATTTTACACTTGACGAATTGTTCACTGCTTCACTACTATTTGCATATTGGTGCAAGCGGGTGTTTTGATTAAGCATTACGGACATGGATCGTACACGTACGCGAATTTTTTTACTGATAACAACGAGGAGACGGGCTGTTGGATAACTAGCCAGCGAGTGTAGCCTTGGAAAGCGGCTTCTAACTCACTGGAATATAGCTTTGGCAATTGCCCGTCACCTTTGTTTTAAAGCAACACAATCTGTACAATCGTTTATTCTACATGGGTCTTATTCTGTTTGATTATTGGAATAGGTAACAAACGGAATGATTCGGAAGGAAGGCAGTGAAGCCGACTCCATCCAAAGAAGGGTGGGGCTAAGTTTGTAGTTCAGTGTAGATGCAATGCTGCTAGTATGGCTACATTTTAGTTTAGTGAGAGATAAACGCCAAATTACAAATGAACTGTGTGTATTTAGCAAAAATGAAAACCGGTTAAAACTATCACGCGCTTATTAGCGACACAAACAAACTGATCCTCCTCTGCTGAGGGGGTTACACAAGCGTGCTTATTATTATGAAACGTATTCGTTCGACCAATCACTAATAATTCGATTCTCTTAAAAGGAGTGATGACTCTTCGGAAAAACGAATAGTGCCTTTAAGGAACAAACTGCTGTGTCATGCTTACTAATAGTTTACTGGCGCTTCCGTGAAAACGCGTGCCCTTCGTTTTTGCCCTTGGGTGCAGCCCGTGAGCTAAACGAGGTGCTGCCTGATGGCTGGTGTGCGCTGAACGGCTGTTCTTATGCAGCCCTGTGACTGAGGGAGGGAGGGAGGGAAGGAAGGGATGGGTGTCAATGGGAAAAGGCTTCTCCTTTCACCAGTATTTACACTTTCTGATTGATTTTAATGCTGAAGTAATTAAACATGACTAACCCCCCTGGACCACCAATTGATCTTGCAGGTACCAGTGGGGCTTTTCAAGCAGTCCTTAGAAATGGTGTACATTCATTATTGTGCTTTAGGAGTGTGTTGCACAACACACCCATAAACGGCCATTGTCCCATTTCCGGTTTTTAAGTAATTTTATAGGCCTAGTCCCATTAGAGACTGAATCATATTTCCACGTGACAATTTACTTGTATAAATCAGGTCTTGCTGGAAGTTACATGCAAGCCCGTGTAATTTAGTAAACGACTCCAAGAGCAACTTTCCCAATCTAGGTCAGTGGTTACGTTGGAAAAAGAACAACCCAATTGGTGTAAAGAAGGATGGTAGATTCAACTGTTGGCGAGCTGCCTGATGGTGGTGATGTTTTGTGCGCTGTCATTGGAGAAAGCTGCATTACCTCAGTCGCTTTCACTTTATGGGTAAGTTAAAGAACTAAGGTACCTGGGGTAGCAAAGAGTCTATTTGCGAGCACATATGATTTTGCACATTAAGACTGAGAAATGTCTTGCGATAATCCTAAAAATTAAGCCCCACTTACTGCTTTAACGATAATTTCACCACCTCAGTCTCAAAACAGCCAAGACAGAACAGTCGGAAACCCCCCCCCCACACTTCGCTTTAAGATATCTGCACCTCGGACGGTGGCGTCACCCTCACGTCCTGCCACACTGCCAAGGGCCATGCACCTGGTGATCTCTCACCTGGATTGCTGTAATTCACTCCAGGCCAAACCTAACTTCCTGCTTTACAAGAGCTCTCCAGCTCTTCCAGATCACTGCTGCCCGTACTGGAGCTCACTGATGCACTCTCTATTGCTGATCAGTAAGATACTCACACTAACCCACCTCTGGATCAGCCCCAGACTACTTCAGCTCAGTTATTTAGTCCCACCGGACCCTTATTCACACCCACATACCGTTCTGTGTCAGGTGTATTGAATTTGGTCATTTTTATACAGTATATGTCATAACTTATTGTATGGTTCATAATTTACAAAACATTTTAAATGATTTTATTTTGTAACCCAAATCATCGTCATATTGTTTTTCTGAACGTGCAAAAAGTATTTTAGACTACAGAATATTCTAATCAGAAGACAAAATGTGTGTGTGTGTGTGTGTGAGTATACACATTCTTTTTTTATCCGGGAGACATTTTTTGATCATCTTGGAATTTCTGCAGCCATGTAAAGCCCTCCCCCATTCTGCTTCAGAGGAAGGGGAGGCACAGGTTGTGGGAAGTGTAGAATATTTTCGGTAAGTCCTCTCTGAAAATGAACTGTGTCTTACTTATCTCAAAGTTCGAGAGGGATTCTGGGAGTTAAATAACCCCACCCATCCCTCCTGCATGTGGATCAGCCAATGAGGAGCCCTGCAGTCAGGGTCATTGAGTTCTCAGTAGGGTTGTTTAACCAGCTCCAGAGCAGGATGCAAAAAACCAAGACAGTTTGTGTGTGTGTGTGTGTGTGTGTGTGTGTGTGTGTGTGTGTGTGCTCTTAAAGGGGCCCTTCCAGAGGCTAGCCGTGCTATTTATATGAATTCCAACTGAATTAATGAGAACTCCCAGAACAAACACACATTTATAGATCAAATTGCACTTTACTGCTTAGTCAATCCAGTGAGGTGTGCCTCTTATTGTTCTGAGAATCATATACAACAGCATACCAATAAAAGGGTGCGGATATTTCCTTTTTAAACAAAACCATCCAAAACCTTCCTGTTTAGGCAAAGGCAGCCCCCTAACTCTGATAAACTAAAACCTAAAAAGAAAGAAGGACTTACCAAATTAGTTGGAACACATATACAATTGCTGGATCTTTAACATTTTTACCTTTGCCCCAAATTTTTCCGTCTGCTCAGTATCCCCACTGACACACACACACACACACACACACACACACACACGTGGAGGGGAGGAGGGCATTTGTAAACACTAGTGTAGAATGACGCTTCTTTCTATTGGGACACTCCCATGTAGTAGTCAACTAGTCACCATGGTAACCACTGGCTGGAATCATGCAAAGTGCTCGGGGGTGTTCTTGCATTGTACAGTGTTGTTATGGGAGCGATAATATCCCTGATATGGATACGTTTAATTTTTATATATACACATACATATATATCATTTTTACTTTTCTGAAACCAGTTTTCTGTCTTTTAGTTTGTGGCTTGTGAACATTCTACCCAGTCGCAATCATAACACAGTTATGCGTTTGCTGCGCAGACCCGGGGCAGGACTTCTGTATAGCTAATGGTAATGGCAACAGCAAAGCAACATTAAAGCAAAACCTGTAATAAGACCATGTTAAAATGGTACATGCCCAAAATCTATAACATTTTCTTTTGCATTTTTTTAGAAATGTCCTTTGGGCAAGTTTTTTATTTTGCTTAAGTCACTGAAAATCAAATATGGTCTCTAAATTGGCATGAACTGTAGTCAATATAAACCATTAAAATATGCGATTTGACAACGATCTTAGCATTTAATAATTTAACACAGAACATACATAAGAAAAACTAAATTCGAGGGTCAACAGTGACATGCGGAACTTGCTGCTGTAGCTACTGAATGTTGCAAAGCTCTGAATTCCATTCAAGGGAGAAGCTGATCTGTTCATTTTTAAAACGAGATTGCATGACATTTTACTTGTCTAGCCCGGACAAGCTGATGCACTGTTTTCACTGTCTGAACTGACAAGTGGACAACTGTTAATGGTAACGATTTGCGTAACTTTATAATGTTAGCCAAATCACCAATTTACTGACACAATAAGGAATTTATGATTAAATAAAAATTATATATGGTTCTCATATAGCCACGCAAGGTCATATGTAAAGCTGGCAAAGTTTTAAAATGTTAGAGCAAAGGATTAAACAAAAGGTGCTAGTGAATTAGTGCATTTATTTGCCAAATGAAATTCACACCCCTTGGACCCCTAGTTCAACCACCCTACTCCAACTCTGTTACAGTATTAAAATGATTAAATTACTGTCTAGCCTCAAATCACCAGCACTAGGCCGGGGAATCGTTGCATAGCCTTTAATCAGCCTGCACCTTTGCTCCGGCAGTGCTTACACAAAGTGAAAGGTGCCTTTGCACACCTCCCTGGAACTGACAATCTGCTGGGGGAAAAATGGAGGGAACCCAGTCAGAACCAAATCTAACCACATCCTTCCTGCCAGCCCATCTACAGGTAGCGGCACATCTTGGTCCCTCTCGTGTTTCACCTGGAAACTCGATACTATCCACCCTCCTCGCCTGACTGTAACAGCCAATCAGCTGGGATGCATTTATTGTTCCAGCAGGTGATTCGCAGTGATGTATCAGAGACTCTCAGTCCCCTGCTCCCCTAACACTTGCCTTCTGGCAACACCGACTGATAGTGTCGTCTCTCCACTTGACGGAAGAATTTCTCACAAGCGGCAGCAGTGATCAATGCCCACAGACAACCTTTGCTTTACAAATGAATGTCTTTGGGCACAAATCAAGTTCAAGTTTAGCTTGAGTTTGACAAGGGACTATGCGTCAGAGGATCCATGACTTGTGGTTAGGTCATGAGACAATGAACAGGTCAGCCGTCTGTTCACTGTCCATCCATCCCTTCCACCGCCTCTCTGGAGGACTGGACACACCAGAGGACACACTGCTGTTGTGTACCCTTGAGAAAACGGCTACTCCGCCGTTGTTCGCTATAATCCGAACAAGTGCGGATAGGTTACATAATGAGCAAATTATGAAATTGGAAGCATTGAAAGCCATCCGTGGCACAAGCTAGGCACAATAATTACATTTCACGCTAATTCTAAAAGTCCTTCATTTATACGACATACTCCTTTCCGGCTTGTTCATAGCATTTATAAACGGTGCTTGTTTTACTTACGTGAAGTCAGAGAGAAATACAACGAAAACAGGAACAGCTGTTTCCAAGTAAACAGGTCTCCACTTAGCAAACCTTTTTTAGTTGCCTTATTCCAATTACATTCTACCCACAACTGCAAATTTATTTAAATAAAAACTTTCATAAACATAAGTCAATAGCTTTCATTAAGACATGCTGGCGGTTATATAAAGGGTCATAACTCATGGCAGACCACATCACATGACTATTTTGAAGGAGGCAATATATTTAATTTCTTAGGAGGAAGCAAATAAATAATGGCTCTAGAATACACAAAAAACTTCAGTTGCCATGTCTCTCCAAAATCAGGTTGTGTATGTTTTTTTAAAACCAATTAATTATGCTTGCTGTGGTATCACTCTGCAGTGCACTCTACCATGACTGTTTTTATTCCCTTATTTAAAAAAAAAAAAAACGTACGCTAAGGCTTTCAGGAAGAATATATTTGTGCTTTGCACAATGTTGGCCTATACGTGTTTAGAATTAACGGGAGCCATTTGGCACAGCAAGAGAACCCTCTACAAATACAGCAACTGTTATTGTCGCCACAGGTAAGTATCACCAAGTCACAAGTCAAATACAACAGGTTCAATATCAAAACTTTTTTTTAAATGTCAACTTTGGTAGTGAGCCTAATGTGGTGGGTAAAACTAGAACTCTAGACAATCAAAAGACGACCATATTAGGTATAGTACTGCAGTCGCAATACAACAAAATAAATAAAAACTGTTTGAATGACTGTTGGATGTATGACCATGATAAAGTTTTTTTTCTTTCTTTAAATAAGTTTGAGGCATCCTCTCTCCGGAAAGGGCCATATACTGGCATATATACTGAGCAGTGAGGTGTATATACTGGGTAGTGTAACTGCTTCTTGGTGCACTGCTCAAAACATCCACATTTTCAAGTATTCACCACCAACACTTTTAGACCAGGATAGCCTACATCTAAAAACAAAACGGACAAATCCGCAAACCATATAAGCAATCCATGGATTACCATATCTGATGACGTCACGTTCCACCTTAATCGCAGAAATGAAACACTGGTTTATTTTAAAAACATCTGAGTACACAGCGTACAGACAAGTATTCGCACTGATGACAGCCTGAGATACCAGGTAGAAACCAGGCACAACATTTAGCTAGGAGAAGTTTGTAAAAAAAAATAGACAACCACGTTATACCATGTTCGGAGGTTATAAAATAGAAGTCATCTATCAGCAATATTCAAGTTAGAATTCCAAACTGTATTCTGCATCTTGGAATCTGATACTTCAAAAAGGTCCTCTTTGACTTTCCTTTCAACCGCTCTTGTTACATTACCAAAAGCAAGTGCAGAGTCAGCGCCTCAACTATAACATTGATAGAAATAATAAACGTATAAAACATGTAATAAGTTATATATATTTTTAAGTACAGGGGTACGTCAAACCACTGTACAATGTGATAATATTAAGTCACGCCTTCCAGCGCACGGTCATCATGACCTAACCAAGGGTCTGAAAGCACTATGTAGTTCCCCTTGCCGGAAATCCTTCTGTAGGTGACGAATACAGAGTACTCCAAAAATGCAGGGTATGTCTCATACTTCATTTCATCGTGCTTTTAAAAACTGCGAAACAATCCTATTTAAATCAGTTTAAGTAAATGCAAGCAAGCTCATAATTAGCGTGACAAAGTTAACACGGACGGATTTATCATAAGCGCTTTAGCTAGTCGTTTACCTTGCCGCCCGATTCCATCGTGGTCGCTGTTAAAGCAGTTGATAGCAGACGGTCTTCGAAATTGAAATAGCTGAAATAAGTGCTGATCCGTTTACGCCGGCGATCTCCCGTTCCCCTCAAAGAAACTCGTTTAAATAAATTATTATTTCTTAAAAGAATAATAGTTGGCTAATGGTGTAATTTCTTTCAATATTAAGTATGTCTAAACATTCCACAGATCATCCCGTCGATATTTTCCTGGGTAACTAGTTTGTTTTTTTCTTAAATTCCTCATATAAATGTTCGACACACATTCTCCCGGTGTTGCCTCAGCTCAAAATTGGTTCGCTGAAGAAATAAGCCGGTTAATATATTTGTTCAGTGGTGTATTGTGATTGGCTGTAAATACAGTTTGGTTTCGTCCCATTTGGAGGTGTGCACGGGGGCTTGCTTTTTTTTGCGATCAGCGATTGGCTATGGACTTGCCCCGTTGCATGGCAATCCTTACGGATTGAAACGGCTTTTCATCCATCCCTTCAGTATGAGCAACGGTTTTTATTCAAATCCGCAGGGGGGCGCCCAGACACATATTGGCATTTGAGTCAAATTCAAATGCAACCCATTTACACTTTGCTCTTTATCAATTTACATATCTGTCGATTTAAGTTGGGATGATTTAAAGATAAATCACATGAGCCTCTGACATCTTTACACAATACATCACTGACCCAACTGTGGCATCCATGATTACCTTTTATTTTTATAATCGCCAGACATTTCATCCGTCTATTTATAATATATATCTTTCATGCTATATTGTGAAGTTTGCTATATTATGAGCACATTTAATATAGAATTGTTTACTAGTCGATGATTTTCATTAAACCTCTCAGAGCTTCCCTCTTTCCTCTGAGAATTGCACATTAAATAGAGGATGGCCAGAAGATTAGTGTTTTTCACTCCAATTACTGCTTACTTTTTTAGTCTTCCCCCTTTGGGGGGGGGGGGGGGGGGGATAATTGGATCCGCCATCCAAGGAAGGTTTCGATCACCTGTTCAGTACTTGAGTATGAGTATGACTCAACTTGTCATAGAGTTTAATCCACGACTGAAAATCCCAGAGTGATGAATAACAATATTTAATAAGCACAGTTACAATTTTATTTGATATCTGCGGGTGACACCAAACTAAATTCCATTAAATTGTTAAAGAAGGATAATTTTACATTTGGTCACGTATCTCTTAGAATACACACTTGCATTTATAACTAAAATATATGAATTCCAAGCACCAGTAAATATTTATGCATTTTTGTTAATTGAAGAACAAAACATATCCCCCAGATTACAGCGTGCCCTTATCTGCATGTAAAGCAAATCTCACCCTTTCACCTTAGCGACTCTTTTAGAATCTTTTAGAATATTAAGTATTAACCTGAAGTGGACAGTTGAGATAAACTCAATGTTGCGTTTTTCTATGAAAACAACTAACACACAAGAACGTATATGTACTATGTTACAAGCGTGTGTTTTGACATTTCTTTTTTTTTTGTCGTACTCGCTTATCAAAACCTTTGTTAGTTATAAAACTTAAAAAATTATTTTTGATATTATATGAAAAAATATAACTTTCTGAGACCACAAAAAAGTGTAACATCCAGGTACCCTCCATTCAAAATGTAAAATGTGGCCATGGCTGTTTATTGGGACAAGCACGTAAAACAAATCATTTGAAATGAAAAAATAAATGAAACTGCGTGCTTGCCCTTTGTGTGAGATGGCGGGGATGCGTCCGGTCCGCTTACTTGCAAGACGTATGAAAATAATCACCAGCGAGGGACAGGAAAACCCATGCTTGTGTAAGGTACAAATGGAAAACAGTGTTAGCATAAAAAAAGGCTTGACAGTTTTTGTGGAACCCAGTCCCTTTATGAAATCTCTTTGAAAGCTAATAAAAACAAAAACAGACAAATGCTGAAACAAAGGAAGGGTAGGTGTGGAACCAGAGCGCTGGCGCTAACTGGGAGTGCACTCATCCCACTGTATCTGAGCAGTTCAAGGAGCTCCCACTTTCTCAGGTCATGTCGGTTGAATTATGGCTGCCAGGTACGGAGCGACCCTGCCGAGGGATATGAAATACACTGCCAGAACAGTAGATGTGGTTATCATCAGCAAAGGACACCCTAAGGGTCATGGGTCTACCCTTTGCCCAGCATCAGCACCAAGTTGCTGGGTCGTAAGGACCAAATCCAACCGGTTTTAGAAACACTGGAGGTCCAGTCCGTCAGTCTCCCTTTCACGCGTTTCAAGTTTCAAAGAAAAGAAAGGATTTCCTATGGACCGGTAGACTCAGAAACTATTTAAGTAAATATATAGCATATGACACTTTTAAATAAGCTTATAGATTTTTCAATCCGCCATGACGTCATAAAGAGCCAGAAGGAATGTTGGTTATCAGGGCTCCCACTCAGTTGGGGAACTCAGCCTTGACCACAATTCACAGTGTGATTCCACCGATACGGAATAAAGAGGGCCTGATGCAGACCACTTTGAAGGGGCAGGTGGTCAAGGAAAGGGTAATTCAGCAAAGGGATCTGAAAAGGCGGGAATAGACCAGGAATACAGAGTTAAGGCCCCTTGTTGTGATGAGGACTCTAAGGGCCTATATCTGACCCTGCTTTTTGTTTTAGTTGACCACCTAGTAAGTTTCAACTGGTATCCACCTAATTAACCGAATTTGTGATCTCTTTACTGATATCTTATATTCTATGATATCAATTGAGAAATGTAAACAAACAGCTGGAATAATAAAAAATTTAAAAATTAAAAAGCAATACCCAGATGTATAGTAGTAATAGGTAAACAGTGAATACTTCCGCTGCAGACACTAACGCTTCAGTTTAGTTCCCTGCATTTCTCCCCAAAATAGGGCCGTCAAGTGGGCATTCGGCCCCCTCAGTGTGAGGGCCCTGCAAAGGACCGATTCCAGAATACCCTGCTAGTTTTTTGCATTGCAAAATCACGCGTTCTGCACCTAGGGCTGCATACAGGATGACAAAATGGCCACAGGACACGATTGGGCGGTGTACTGGACCTTAGCCAACCACAGAATGAATGTTGGACGTAACAGAGAAATTGGCCTTAATTATGATGTGCTCACCTTTTGTATGAGATGGCAGGCAGGGAAGTGTCTGGGACAGGAACTTCCTACAAGAAAGAAAATAACCAGAAGCGCGGAACAGGAAAGGCACGCTTGTGTACAATAAAAATGAAAGCTGAATAGACTGACACATGCAGTAGGGTTCTCTTCCTTTTCTCTGTTTTTTCAGATCCTTTGAAAACTAATAAAAACAAATACAAACATGGAAACAAAGAGTGGGTGGGTGTCCTTTGTGTGCCAGCATTGTGCGCCAAATCACAAAAATAAGCATGCCCAACACTGGGGGTCTGAGCAGCCTTGTCAGTGAGCACCATTGACGCCAGTTAAACGTTAACCATTGGGATTGCATGAATCTAGTGCTTTGGGCCCCATTGAAAATTGAAAATGAATTTGCGTCACAAGCTGTGATGTACAAAGATATTAAATCAAAGGTCCATTTAACCCAATGAGATCTTGCTATTGGTTTTGCAGGCACTTCAACCACAATGCTGACATAAACCTTTTTTTAAAACGCTTGGAGATAAAGATGAGACATGAGTAAATTTTGAGGTTTACCAACTACATCTCTATGCTAACAGCCAATGTATTATTTGCCAACCGAACACAAACTAAACGGTATGTTGTATATGGTATGCATGTTGTCGAGCAGGAACGCTAGCATTCCTAACTGTGTTGTGACTCCCATGTGAGTGTTCTCCCATTCACCTCACCTATTACATGTCTTGTCAAAGCTCATATGCAGTAAGTCTTTTAATTTACTGATTACTGAAGGTTGTTTGCAGATCCATTCGCTTCTATTGACTGTATGTAAACCAATATAAAGTCTGCCACCTTGGACACAATTACAAATATAAACCTTCTTGTCATGTGATATCTCTCTCTTCTCCAGACCTTCCATGAAATATATAGAACCCCATTGTGCTTTTGGTACAGTAGCCGGTGTCTCAACCTAGCGTCTCGAGTCAGCCGGGGGTGACCTCAAAGTCCACCCTCCTCATTCCTTGTTTGAAAGCTTTGCTGAGACCGGTGGGGAAACCGAAACACACCAAATTCATAACACGTCCTCTAATCTGGCCCAGGCATTTATCGGGAAACTCACACAAGCCTTCTAGTAGTAGTAATAGTACTTTATTTATCCCCCATGGGGCAAATTGCGATACTACAGCAGAAATAACCAAAAATAATTACACACAAAGAACATATAATAAATAAATCCCACAACAAGTAATACATACATATAGGACATGGTGGAATTGTACGGTGGAACTACTCTCCAGGACCTCAACTTTGTCTGGAATTGCAAGGATACTCTCCGGGGGGAAAAGCTTCTTGCAAACAGTGTGCAGTGTGAAAATGTATTCATTAAATGGTATCAACATAGTGACTTAGATTTCTTAAAATGTATAGTTTCTAATTATACATACGCATCAATTAAAATGTCTTCGTAATAATCAGCATATTTTGTGATGAAATAATAATCCAAATAATCAAATCTGATTTGATTTGACGTTAAATTAGTATGCATCCTATATCCGTGGAATTATCCGTGAAACAAGGGATTGCCTTTAGAGTCCTTCAACGTCGATACGACGCGGGGTACTCCGGCACGTCCGCAATGGCTGTTCCTGCTAATACCCCGAATGTGCCGTAGCATCTGTACCCAGAGTTGGACTGGAGAGTGGCTCCTGCACGTACGCTTGGAACTGATCTCATGCAACATCCTTTGTCTTCACTAATTCGCTGCTGAAAGATTTAAGAGCATTATAAATAATAATGGGCATCTTTATGAAAGCGAATTGATAACGAGTGTAGACTGTAGAATTTAGCAGCGTCTTCAAACGCGCTGGTATGAGCTGAGATACAATTTACAGTTGCGGATCACGCTCCCCCAACTTTAATAAATTACATCACCTTCGTTGCCTATTTTGCCATAAAAACTGGATTTGTAAACGAAAAATCAGCTGTCCGTTGAAAGTATGACATATCAGATCTTTCCCGGTAGACGGGGATACATTTAGCAGAAGTAATTCTGCATACTACACGTTTTGCAATCGAAACAAATCCAAAACCTAGAAATGCCTTCTCTGAAATTCTTCTTTTTCTGATCAACTTTAGATTTTTGTTTGTGAACACTACCATCTGTAATGTAACGATCGATATGTCGTTCTTTTAGCTGCTGACAGTTTGAACACCAATGCAATACATATCTCTGAGCAATTTGATCTAAAAAAAAATCACATTTTAATAATAATATAGTCTGACATGTTTTTTAAGTGTATCTCTGGGGTTATAAGTGTAAATGCTACCATCACCATTACACCATCCACTCATCTAGGAAGTGCATTACTACTTGTTTCCATAGCTGCAGGCTTTGTCCATGACTTAACCTGGCAGTTTTCTCACCAGAGCAGGATAGAAGTGGCATTGTAGTTCCTTGGCCCAGGCTGCTGATCACCAGAAGCTCAGAGCGAGAACAAGTGCTTGCAGAGCCAGGCAGCTTTCTTATGTAACGAGAAGAAATGCGAAAGCGTGACACGTAATGCCCCCCAAGATCAGCTTACAAGCATTATAACCAGTAGGTGAGTCACGGTGACTCCCAGCACTGACGGTAAACTGGGGCCAGTGTTAGGCATTAGTGGACATACAGAGCAGTCATGAGATGTTTTCCCACTTGAGCCGAAAGGCATATGCATTCTCCAGAACTAATGCAAAGAGCAGGTTGGCCTGGTGCTTTCACAATTTCGTATTTGTGATGTGGGCTTTTTTTTTTTTTTTTTTTTTTGTGGACGGTGCGTTGGCAACCTGCCACGATGACCCCATTGAGTTACTTAGGTAGTGTGAGGATCATCATTCTGTAATCTTCCTTCAAATGTAGATTGAACACAAAATTTTGCCTTATTGGAATAGACAATAGATTCAACAGAATCAATAGCGCGAACTCCGGTTTTGTCGTTGATGTTCCTTTCAGGAACGGTTCCCTCCTGGGGCCAGTCTCTTGGCAACCTAGTTTTTCTGTGGACCAGAGTGAGGAGCATGCCGTTATTGTATCGACGGAAACATAACAATGGGAGGCATACCACGTCACCGATACGAGAGGATAAATAATCGCACCTCAGTCCCTTGCTGGGGCCCTTTCCTCAAACAGAGTGGAGATGCGGGACGGAGACCTTCGAAAGCCGGAGCCCGGATCTTTAAAGAATACAAACACTTCAAAGGTTGCCTTTCATTCAAGGTGTGACAATGCAGTACGTCAGCACGGCCTTTCCTTCCCGGTCAGTGCCTGTGTTCTGGGCTCTTAGGTTAGACATTTTGGGATTGCACCCGGTGGCCCTTGGAGCCAAAAGCAGGTCACGGCTTTAAAAAAAGCACAGCCCTTTCCAACAGTCCGAGTGGCAAAGAGCACAGGCACCTGACTACAAGATAAGAACCACAGTCATCTACACTGGGGCCGTAACACTGCGATGACTACAAGCCAATCCCTAGAAAGTCCGAAACAGACAAGGCTCTTAAACAATGGACAGCTTTAGCGCTTGTGAACTAACTGAGATGCTCCATGAGGCCAGAAACTAAATGAGCAATTCTCTGAACCAAGGTCAATTTACCCGGTCAAACAGAGTTAATTGGGGAGCTGATGGATCGTCGATCCCCTCTGCCTCACTACGCCATCTTGACACAGAGCAGCTGCTGTTGTGGTAGTGAAGGGGGAGGTTGGATCAACAGAACAGGGAATTCAGAGCAGTGAGAAGTAAGCAGACATCCCTAGTTCTGTCCAGGAGGAATAGCGGGAAAAAAGCAGTACATTCTCTGACGTAAACTGCTCCGGTACCCTTGCTGGACAAGGAGCCGAAGTGGCAAGTTGTGAAAAATAGCCAAACAAACGGTCTCTCTGAAGTCTGTGCGATTTCTTCAATGTGCTCCTGCCGGGATAATCGCTAATTCAAGGCAAGGCAGATCTAACTTGGGATAAATTATGACCTTATAGGGTCAATAACTTTCAAGCAGCAGATGACTGCCAGTAATGTGAGTGACTTTTTTACCTTCTAATTTGAGCTTGAGAGATAACAGCACGACTCGGAGCGGTTCACAAGGAACAGGAAAAAAACAAAACAACAACACCTCTCCCATGTGGGAGGCATTTTTCATTGACACTGTGCTTCCATTCTGTCAATCCTCATCAAGCCATCCCATTTCACCTTTTAGGAGTCACACAAATGTAAAGTCTTATCTGATAGGTGTGGCTGGCTGTACTCTTTGCTTATGAAAATTGTTCCTGGGAGCAGCAGAGGAGGGACAGAGAGAGCAACCTTCACACATCGTCATAGTGACGGCAGCCACACGTGTGTTGTAACCCTCTGTTTACATCCGTTGTGTGCTAAAAGCCATTGTAATCAAGTAGACCCAGCACTGTTGCAAACCAGGGAAGTCTTCCAGTTTAGAAACAATCTTTAAAAATATAGGAACATTTTTTTCTAATCGATGAGCTGTGCTTTTGAAGATAATGAAAGCACAAAAATAAGAGCCTTAGGCCATTTCACATATTAGACATTCATTAATTTTTGCTTGCCCTAAAACCTTCTTTTATTAAACTGTTTTAGTGGTGGTCAATGAAAATATATCGATTAAATATTTTTATAATATAATGATAAAAAATATTTTTCTTGGTAATTGGCCCCTCCCGGTTTTGCCAAGAGATTAGAAGCATCAAATCAATAAGGACAACCTTAACTACTGTCTTCTCATTCTCTTGTCTAGGGATAACAGGAAGAGGGGCCAGAGTCAATAGAATCACAGAACAATAAAATGCAACAGTAACCTCCATTGATGCCCCTGGGGACAAGGGGAATGGTTAAATGAAGGTCTCACACTGACCACATATTTTTCTACCCGGTCACTGACGTTGGGCTGTCACTGGGTTGAATACTTATCAGAGCCTTACACTTTATTAATTTTCCTTTAAACAACATCAACGTCTAGCTCATCAAGAATTATCTTAAATGGTTTATGTCTAGCAATGGCAAAAAGGTGCTAGTATTAAATTGACTTAACCCAAAGCAGTGAGTGTATATCCTAGCTTCCTAGCTCAGTTTAGTACTGCTTCCTTACTCCAGTGTTTCGTGAATAAAATCAGAAGCATGTACATCTAAATCCTACTGTGGACGTTCGTGCTGCACCATGCTCAAAAGGGTGGATGATCACGCACTGTGGTGTCATCCTTTGATTTTCAATCTGAAACATTGTTGGAACATTCATTATCTGCTGTAAGTAAGAGGGGAGGGGAATTGCAGGCTCAATCACTAAACTGAAATGGGAAACCTGCAGCAGCACAAAAATGAAGAACCTTCTCATGTATTTTTGTGATCTGGAGATCACAGCATATGTAAATGGAAACTGACAGACTTTTGAATCTTAAAGCGATATAACAGCATAGCATACCACTGTGATGGGCTTTCTAATGAGAGTTAGAAATAACAGGGGCGCCTTGAGCACACAGGATTTTCACAGGGAGCCCTGGACTGTATCCACCTGAGGCCTGCACTGTCTGCCCACCACACTGAGGCAGTTCTAACTCCAAAAACTGTCTTTGTTGTGCACAGTCCCCTGGCAGCAGCTCCTCTAGGGCTCCATGCCGGTCTCACAACTCCAGTGATTTTCCATTCAGTCGGAGTGTTTATTCTTCCCTTCTGATGGCCGCTGCACTACCCCCCACACCCTAGTATTGTCCAGCTTCTTTCTGGTCTGAATCCCTGACCGCCCAGGGAAATGGCACATGGACCAACTTCCAAGATTCAGGCTTTGTCTCATGGAGAGAAAAAAAACTGAGCTCTTGCTCACAGTCCTACAGAGCGTCATCCCTGAGACAGCAGAAATGGGTTTGCATGCTTTGTTGGAGTTGGACGAAGAACACAGGTGTTCTGTTTATCCTCCAATAACAGGGAACCTTGAGCTGTTTAGAGCAGAAAGTGAAGCACTTCAGACTAGCTGAAAAAAGGCAATTTAATTTTCTCTCTCTCTCTCTACACACACACACACACACACACACACACACACATTTGTTGGTACCACAAAAAACGCACAATTTCCTCTGAAATAACTTGACAAAAGTAATTGACATCCACCATTGTTTATTCCATATTTAATAGAAAGCAGACTTTGTTTTTGATTTTGTTTTTCAACATAATATTGTAAGTAAAACAAATGAAAATGGCATGGACAAAAATGAGGGGACTCTCAACCTAATATTTTGTTGCAGAACCTTTTAGAGGCAATCATTGCAATGAAACATTTTCTGTTGCTCTCAAGGAGAATTCTGCCTCCTCCGTGTTTCACTGTAGGCATGGTCTTCTTTTCTTTCAAAGCGTCATGTTTTCGTCTGCGAACATAGAGCTGATGTGACTTGCCAAAAAGCTCAAGTTTTGACTCATTTGTTCAAAGGACATTCTCCCAGAAGGATTGTGGCTTGTCAATAAGCATCTTAGCATATTGAAGTCTGGCTTTTGAAAATGTTTTTCATTCAAAAGTGGAATTCTCCTGGGTCTTCTTCCATGGTAGCCACATTCGCTCAGAAAGTGACGGTTGGTGTGATCAGAAACTGACGTACCTTCACCTAGGAGTTCAACCCGTAGCTCTTTGGAAGTTATCCTTGATTCGTTTTCTGCCATTTGCTCTATCCTTCTGTTCAATCTGGGGTCGAAATTCCCCGTGTGGCCGCGCCCAGGGAGGTTGGCAGTTCCATGGACCTTGAACTTCTTAATAATATTTGCAACTGTTGTCACAGGAACATCAAGCTGCTTGGCAATGGTCTTGTAGCCTTTACCTTTACCATGCTTGTCTATTAGTTTATTGTCTATAACTCTCTCTCTATGCTATTTAAAGGGATAAGTTGGGTCAGCTGTTTAAGTACTTCAGTCAACCAGGCCAACAATAAGGCCTGATTTGTGCCAGCTCTGCCCAACATAAATATTCCCTCACCATCAAAATGGAACAACAGTTCTAAAAGGAAATCGTGCCATGATCAAAAGAAATTCCTGAAGACCTCCTGGAAAAGAAGTAGTTGATGCCTAACTGTCTTGAAAGGGTTACAATGCCATTTCTAAGGTTCAACAGTCAAAGCCATATTGTCAAAATGTAGAAAATATGGGACAGTAGTGAATAGTCCCAGTAGTCAGTTCACCTGCCAAAATCGCTACAAGTTCAAGGTGTAAAATTGTCCAGGAAGTCAAAAAGAACCATAGAACATTACCCAGGGATCTTTAGGCCTCTCTCGCCTCAGCTAAGGTCAGTGTTCATGACTCCACCATCATGAAGACACCAGGGAAAAATGGGATTCATGGTGGAGTAGCAAGGCGGAAACCATTGTTTGCTAAGAAGAACATGAACGCTTGTTACAAGTTTACCTAACGGCACCTGGATAATCATCAAGAGTCCTGGAACAATGTTCCATGGATAATCAAAAGTAGAATATTTTGGCTGATACGGGCCCCCTTATTTCTGGCTAAAACCAAACAATGCTTTCTTCCTCATACCTCATACCAACGACCAAGCATGGTGGTGGTAGTCTCTTGTTTTGGGAGGCTTTGCTGCATCAGGACCTGGACACCTAGCCATCATAGAAGGAACCATGAATTCTGCTCTGTATCAAAAGATTTACAGTAGAACATCAGGTCTTGCATTTACTGAAGCTGAAGCACAGCTGGTTCATGCAGCAAGAAAATTATTCAAAACACATGTGCAAGTCAACGTCAGAACAGTTGAAGAAATTTTTTGTTTTGGAATAGCCAAGTCAAAGTCCAGAAATCTCACTGATGCTCAAAAACTATGCTCAAAACCCCACAAATGTCACAGAGCTGAAACATTTCTGCACGGAGGAATGTGTCAGAATTCCTCCACGGCACAGTAAAAGGAAACATTTGTTTGCCGTTGGAGCTAAAGGTGGATTAACCAGTTTTTGTTCCAGTCATGTTAGTAAAAAATAAGAAATTGCCGTTACGATGGGCTGAGAAACAGAAACACTGGAAAATTGAGGATTATCAGCTGTTTCAAGCTTATGTGAGGACAAATGAATCCATCCTGCTGGGTGTCGATAATGCAGGCTGGTGGTGGTAGTGTGATGGTATGTGGTGTGTTTTTCATGGCACATGTTGACACGAATGCCTAAGGATGTCTGAGCACTCTTGCCGATCAGGTGCATCCCTTCCTGGCAGCAGCGAATACATTTATAAATGGGTCCTTCCACAAGGATAATGCTCCATGCCGCAAGACTAGGATTGTCCAGGGATGGTTCGGGGGACATGACCGTGAATTCACTTTTGTGCCGAGGTCTCCCAAGTCACCAGATCACAATCCGATCGAGCGTCTGTGTGCAACTTCTTACCTAATTAGTCATAACTCATTCTAATCCAACCACTGAAATATATATAACCCGTCTAGTGAATTCTGGCTAGACAGATAGATATTTTATTCACCTTCACCCCCCCCCCCCACACAACTAGTAGTGCAAAGGTTATGTGCAAAAACAGAGTGCAGAGCAGGTAGTAAAGTTCAAATGTTATTAAACTGTTGGTGCCAGTTTTCTGGCTCACAGTGAGGCATTGTAAAGTCTGATGGCTGATGGCAGGAAGGATTTCCGATAGCGCTCCTTCTGACACCGTGGGGCGATCATTCTAGCCGGTCATGGAGGGGGTGAGAGGCATTGTCCATAATGGCCTGAGGTGGGGGTGGGAGTTAGTCCCAGTGGGTGTGGATAGGTAAGTATGATGGTCCTGGGGACATTGTGAGAAGAAAGTATGGTACAGGGCTAGGCCATGGCTGGGTAATTAGTATTCCTCCATCTCGCCCCCCAGATGGGGGAGATCGAAACAAAAAGATTGGGAAAAGAAAGGAGTGTCAGTTTGGAATGTATCAGTTAAATTTAATAGATATTACATGATTGCAAAGGAGTGCAGCCTCACCAGGACTGACTATGGCAACATAACTGCAGAAACAAGGAGTATAAATCAACAGATTGTCTCATCCTTCAAAGAGACAGTGTCTCTTCAACAAGCCAAAAGTGCACAATGCATGCTATCACAGCTTCTGTTTAGCAGTAAGTCAGACAGATAGTGCCTATATTGACTGCTTTGCTCCACAATCCACACTACAGCACTGTTAAAGTCTGGTTTTGCCTTTTCTCTTGTCATAGAAAACGCAAAGGAACGACAGGATAGTCACTCACTTTTAGTGGAGGTTGCCATAAATCCATAAGGCTAATATTTTAAGCTGCTTTGCTTGTGTTAATGGCCTTCACAATATAAAGACTATGTGGTGTGCAGCATAGGCAGTAGCTAGGAGTTTGATGAGCCCCATAAAGTTACACATTCTCCAATAAATGCTGCAGTTATTCCAATTGCCGTTGCAGCTGAAAGGCAGAGGTCAGGGCTGGAACCCTGAATTGAGTCCTGAGATGACTGGATAATCAGGTGACACCTGGTCAGTCGGTGGACATTTTTGATCAATCATTGACAGGCTTAATGGAATGCTGATGGTTCTCTTGTATCTCTTTTGTTTTGTTATGCTATTTCATTATCAGTTATGTTACATTCTACGCATTAATGCTTTAAATTACATGATTTGACATATCTGTAATTACTCTGTTGAGGAATCGCATTTAGTCTTTAAAGTCATTTTAGTCCTTTACAAACAGCAATCATCGTTTCAAAGGGCAATGAAAATCTGATCACAATGCAGAATGGAACATGTGTTTAGACTGTGATTGCAGGGGTTTGAACATTCCTTTGGAATTAAGAAGGATTAATTCTGCCACAGTGATCAGCAGTGGGGGTTATCGGCCTTTGGCTTGGTTCTAGAATGTTACCACTGATTATCATTTTACTTTTTGAGGATGATTTCTTTTAATGATGCAAAGATGCCGCAAGTTCATTGGTTCAAATTTGCTGTGAGATATCTTATTATGATCATGTAAGGGAACATATTTTTAAAGGAGATGCTTAGGCTTACTGTACTAAACTGTACTATTCAGAGTCTAAGCAGCAGGGATATATAACATAATTAGCACAGGTGGCTTGATGCTTATCTCTAGCTAATCTCTACTCAGATCTTCCTTCTTTTCAATAAGTTACATGCTGGCCAGTTGATTTTGTGCTCATGATGTTTGCTGTTAAAGACTGCTGTTTCAGAGTCCAGTGGAATGAAAGGGAGTAGGGCCTGCACCTACACCAGATAAATGCAAGTTCACTCTCATTGCTTGGATGCAGCCTAAATCCAGTGTTGTTTGCACTTGGCTACAAGCTATAGGATAAGGGATGGATGAAACCCAACCCAGCCTTTTGACTCAAATCCCCTACTTGAGCCCTACCAATTAGAATAGCTGTGTGAGCGATCCAGGCGATTCGGGCTTTGCGAGATGGGCGAGGTCGTTGGGATCCCGCGCAGTGAACTGGATGCCACCAATCGTGGTTCTCCGCTCAGCGTGGTCATGTGAGTGTGCCGTCCGCCGAGGGACAGAAAAAACCCTCAGAGCCTCGTCTGGCGCCGGTGGCAACCGCTGTACAGCGGTAAACACGGTGCAGAGACAGGGATCGATGCACCTGCATGTTGAACCGGCGTGCTATCCCTGCTGCTTTCCAACTAAATGGGTGCTGGCCACGTTTCAGTAAATAAACCAGGCTGCCTGCTTCCCAGCGGAAACATAGCCTTTCTCCCCGATCAGCCCAAAGCGAGAAGGTTAATCAGAGCTGTGCTGGAAATAATTTTCAACAACCCCTGTGGTGTCCTGAAGGGATTTAAAGGCTGCCTACGCAAAGTAGGAGGAGACATGAACATGTTGTCAATATTGTGGCTATGGCAGCACGTGGAAAGGACCAATCCGGGGCATTTGAAAACACACACATGATGCAGCAGGTCGTGTATTGCTTTCTGAGGCATCTCAGTCACTAGATTCATAGTCATAGATTGAAGGTGTCACCTCACTGTTGGTGACTTGTCTGCCTTCCCTGTTAAGTTGGTTCATTTTTCTTGTGACTTTATGCTGTTCCATCATTAATGGAAGAGCATGCTCTCTGGTAACATGTGCTCGAGAGGATGGATCAATATAACCCCAACTGCCCGCGCACACATACGAACACACATCCACAATAAACCAATACACAAACACACAAACAGACAGACACACAAACAAATACAGACACAGACACACACACACACACACACACACACACATACACACAAACAGAGTTTCTTGTTGACACTGAGTGGATTTTCCGCAGCCTGAACACAAAATGTGGAAAAATAAAGATTTCTCACTTTTTTATTTAATTCTCACCTAAAACCCCTAAGCTGTCATACTCAGGAGACTGCTCAGTTGAGCATGAGAGGTTATTGGGTCGGAGAACTAATAAGTGAATGAACTTGCAGTCTTCTGGGAACCTTTCCTATATTATAGACAGATGGGCTTGAATTCTGAGGGCTCGTCTATCCCTCATGTATGAGACGGGTCCATCCAAGTGTTCTGTGTGGACTCAGATCTGTATGAAGACAACAGAAATTCGTGATCGAAATAGAGGGGCTGTAGACAGCTGTCTGGCATACCCTGCCTGGTCCAAGCAGACAGCACATCCTAGCCACACCATTACCATGAGAATTTTTTTTCTTTTTTCTCCCTTATTAAGCCGCAGAAAGTCTCCTATCGGGAAGCTAGATTAGCAAATTGAGCTCAGATTGTGACCTTGACTAATTACAGCTGTAATGTTTAACCTGTAGGGTGCTCAAAATCATGCTGATAACCTAAAAACATGCCCCACTCACAACAAAGCGAGAAATGCCTGTGCCTATGTATGCCAATTTATAGGCCTGTGAGACAGGTATTGTGTCGCACCAGTTGTTAGTCAACGACATGAAGTGTGATGAAAACTGAAGGATTGGACTAAACAATTCCAAAGGGTACTGCATTAAAAGACAACGGGTAAGGGCTGATTCTAAATTGCTGAGAGATATCAGGGAATCAGATACGAATGTCTGATCTACACCTTTACGGGTCAACATAAATATTTTAATGTTGAATGAACAAAAAGATCTAAACAAAATCTTTCCATCCATTCATTCCATTCATTCAAATACAGTATAATTGTCAGTGAACAACAAATAATGAGTTAAACAATGTTCAAAACCATGAATCCATCTCTTTGAATTTTACCTGTCAAGTAAACATATTAAAGGCACCGTAATACAAAAGCAAATCAAATAAAACGTAATTGGAGACAGGAGGAAACTATAGACATTACCAAATAACTAAACTTCCATAAAGGGATCAGTTTCTTGTTTTTGTTCTTAGACGCAAGCAAACTTGATTCTTTGACAGTCACGCCACTGTTATATAAGCCCTTAGGCCTTTCTGTAGACAGGATGGTTCTCCGCAGCTGAATAAGTGGCGGAGTGCAACAATAAATGTGCCCAGGGAAAATATATTTATCATGTTTCAGGCTGCAGGCTTTAATATACTAACCTCTAGTGTCATTTGGAAAGAAATCTAAACTTTATACAGCAGATTTAACCCAACTCAGTAATGGATGAGCCCAGCACTATTCTCACATTGTCCTATGGATTGTACAGCCCAACCAGTACATTCGATCGTTTAAAGAGTTTCCTAAATTTCAGATTTGAGGTGCTTCCGGACCTATCCAGCTATTAAAGGTGGGGGCAGCTGAAAGCTACTCTGCTATTTTGGTTTCTCCTTTTTTGGTTGGTTTTGTGTTATTTCAACACAAAAGAGGGTCACAATATGATTGGCTAAAAAACAGAATAGACATGGGCTGCGACCCAATCAAAACTTTGGCAACCCACTAATTGCAGCCATTTAAAAACTGTATTAAATAGCGTTTTATATTTGAGTAGAAAAA
Source organism: Hiodon tergisus (assembly GCA_025775045.1). NCBI lineage: Eukaryota > Metazoa > Chordata > Actinopteri > Hiodontiformes > Hiodontidae > Hiodon > Hiodon tergisus. Next base: position 4,369 of record JAOVYW010004014.1, on the reverse strand, counting down.
ATAAGATACTTACCCAACAGAGAGACTGCAATTATATACGTTATTAAAAGCGATTAGCTCGTTTGTTAAAGGTTTGATTAGGGCCCAGCCATGATTGAGATGATGCAGAGCTAATTAAGTTTTATATTAAGGCACTTGGTAAAGTTTTGGGCTTTCGTTGGGTGGGGTCTCCTGCACTTCCATTTTTAAAAAAAACTCTGTTTTAAATAATTCGACCTAATACCAAAGAAAAAAACAAATGAAAGGCGTATATTAAAGGAGCGTACAGATTTGGTTGAGGCTAGCGTTTGTCACTGAGAGGAACGCGGGAGAACAAGGGAGAACTTATTCATAGCAACTGATCAGATCGTTCTGATTTACAACCAGTCATTACGGTCAAGAATCCTACTCAGGATTTAGTACCCTAGATCTGATCTAGAAAACACAGTGTCTATGGTGTAGCCTCAGTTTAAACGTCAGACATTCATAAGCTTTAAATGCCAAGCGCTAGAACGCAGGCATCTTCCACGGGGATGCTCCCAGTACAGAGAGCTATTGTCAGAGCTGTGCTTTTTGTCTTCATGAATGGAAGGGGAGAACACAGCAATAGAAGTAGTTGCCCATGGGTTGCATAGTAGCTGCAGCGCTGTGCCAATGACCATGCTGGGGACCGCAGTAAGAAAAGAAGATCATGCTATAGCTCTGTAACTCCTGGCATTACACCAAAGTAATCGAGTGTCTGCATGTCTATGTTTGACCGTGCACGCTGTGTGTCTGTGCGTGTTGACTCTCTAATAAAAACAGTCCTTCAGTCCTTTGCATAATGAACAGCTAATGGGGTTTCAGTGGATTAGCTGGCACTTTTCAAATGTTACACAACACTTGCGAGGCTGGAAAGGCATTATGGTCCCCTTTTTAGTGCCTCTGTGCTCTACGAATTCTGGACCAGCCACTTGAGTGCCACAGGATGAGCTCTGATGAGGTCACAGAATGGTATTCACCCTGATCACGTGACCCCTGAGTACAAACAGCACTCCATCCCTCCATGCACCACCTCACCTTTGACCGGAAGGTGTTGTCACTGCTCCCTCAATGTCTGTGGGAGGGGCAAATGTCAGCATGGAGGCGTGGTGAAGCTCCGCCTTGCCCAAGATGATACAGAATGGTGTAGCAATAGGTAGGAACGGATATGTAGGCTGCTCAGTGGTGTCCAAAGCACAACATTAATGAGATGAAAGGGAATTTGCATAAAAAAAGATTATACCCTTTAATATTCATAAATATCTCACCAAGTGGCCACTTGAAAGAGGGTTCAAATTCTATGTGAGGCCTTGCGTTAGAACCTAGACCCTAACCTTTCCTGTCTTTGCTCCATTTTTGCAGAAAAATGCACTGGTACCAGGTGTAAGCCGCCAGAGAAACTCTACACTAAACACAGACCTGGTCTTTGCCCACTCCTCAACCACAAGTTGGGAAACTTACGCCAACTTAAAAAATCTTTGAAATCTTTAAACCATTCTGTTTTCAGAATTTGCTAGAGCAGCTTAGCAACCACAGAGCAGAATAGAAAATATGCCCCACAATTTATTGTGTACAGCCATCCAGTGGGGTATTGTGGGCTGCAAGGTGTAGTACACATAAACCCTCAGCACGTTCCTTTTGTAAAGAAGGTTTATTTTCAGACAGATTAACATCTCAAAACAAAGCAATAAATCACCAGAGCTTTTAAGGCATTTCACTGGTATATAATTATCACGCCCTTGGGTATGCCAGGGACTCTCTTAGGGCTGATGAAACATAGAGACACCACATGAATGAAGGTAAATAAACCTTGGTATTGCTCAATGACTTGGGCCATAACTTTAGTCTGGTAGGCGTGTTAAGTGACTGAGCAAATGTGATTGATGACTCAGATGACTGTCTATAGGAACCTATCAGGCGCCGGTCATTGGGTTCAGCTGGATGCAGGGCAGGAAGGAAAGTTGCCTCGTCTTGCCCGGCCTCTGTTGTCGTCCACGTTGTTGCTCGCTCTCTCACCCCAGAGGGGCTTGCCTGATTGGGGTTTGCATTCTCATTAGGCTGGGGTTTTGCATTCAAGGCCACAGCACAACATGGTCCTCTTGAAACTCCGGGGCACTTGTTTTCCTCCCTCGGCGTGGCCCCCGATCTCTGCACCCGTCACGCGATGGGGCCCATTTAAGTCTGCCGTGATTAAGGTGGGCAGGGGGTGGGAGACTGGGGCCGAGGAGCCAAGAATTAGTTTAATCCCAGAGTAATTAAACAGAAAAATAGGGAGGTAGATGGCAGCCAAAGAATGGATTTTATTCGACATTGTTTGACTGGATCTATTCCCATGCCCTCTGTCTATTGACCGGGTCTGGGCCCACTCTCTCGTCGTTTCCACCCTAGACAGTATGGTTTTGTTATGGTGTATGGCGATGGGGTTGGAGTGTCACCTCGCCTCAGGGTGGCGTTGGGGTGCCCATGCCCTGACTCCGTCGCCACAGAGCAAGCAAGTGTACTTCAGCCACACTGCAGTGGGTAGCAGAGTGGTGCAGGGGTTGATCTGGACTCTGCATTAGAGCATGGAGCTTTACCGGCACAGCTTTGGAAAATGTCTAGCTTTCTGAATGGATAATTTGTGAACAAGTTACGGGACCTGATAAGCCACTAAACAACAACACTGCCGATCACTCTGAATGGATTCGGTCCTGTGTCTGTTCAACGTGGGACCAAAGCGATGTGTCGTCTGCATCTTAGACTGCACGAAGGAGGCACTAGCAGAGGACGTGTATCTGGTTTCCTCTGTTGTGGATTTAACCTGTACTGCTGTAGGCAGGGCTGTCCATCTTAAAGGAATTGCTCATTTAGTTTTTTTACCAATCACAAAGGCAACTGATATTAGAATGATGCACCAGCGGATGTGGCATTCATTCAGTCTTCGCAGTGGCACACTTTGTACCTGCGTGGGCTCTTCCGTTGTTTCATCACAATTTCTTGATCCATAGCAGACACTGTCCTATTTTGCCCACACTGCGGGTCTCTTTAGGAATCTGGGGCAAACTTGGAGTCGAAGCTGCTACAATTCATGCTCTCTCTACAAACAATGTGGCTCATAGCTGGCACAGACACAAAGGCAATCCATGTAGCCCTGCCATCCTCAGGCTGGGAGGGAATATCCGCACTTTTAATGGGCAGGCTTGCCTGGACCTAATAACTCTGCACTTCCTCGGACATTTCTATACGGTGCTTTCACCGGCTCTCGGCCAGTGTAAAGCGGAATAAGGAAGCGTTAACGTGCACTGGCTCGTTTCCATGCCTACCGACGGAGGTGAGAGGCGGCGCATCTCCCACCCCCCAGCTAGCCAGAGTGAGGTTTTACAAAGCCAACGGGGCTGGAGATGGCCCGCGCGTGCTGCTCCCACTATGGGCGTGGGATGTCAGAAGTCAGTTAGCTAGTTAGTTCACGTTGAGACCCTAGGCCCGCGGGCTACGGACAAAACAAGCAAAAAAGGGCTGATGCTTATAAACAGTGGCATATGACGGTGGCGTGATTCTTTTCCGTCGGGCCTCACTGCGAGCGGAGGATGGGGTTAACACGGAAGCCTCCTCTTCTGTGAGAGGTGGGATCAGTGCAAAACCAACATAGACACGCATGGACACCGGCCACAGCGCGAGCCCTCTGCATTCCCTTTCTCATTCATTACGTGCAATTAGGTAAACGCCGCTCTCTCGGGAAAACAGGCTGTCACCCAGCATTAGCCCCGAGCTGTCTGCTTTTTAAACCGCCGGGGAGCATCGCCGTGCCAGAGAGCCCCCCCCCCCCCCAACTACTAGGACCACAGTTTCCGAAAGGAAGGAAGTACAAATGTGGAAGGCCCACGTAGTCCAGTCCAGCCCTCGGCCACCTTGTGGCAGCCGAGAGGCGTGCAGGCTGCTGGACAACCCAGCATGTGGCATCCATATGCAAACAGTAAGGATGAACCTAAACTCTGAGGCTGTGTCACTGAAGTAGGGGAGTGTGGCATCAATTAGGCTGTGATTTGCATTATAAGGATCTGGGGAAATCTGGGTATTAGTAAACTGTTCTGGTAAGAGGGAATTATAACACTCCTTGCATTGTGTTCTAAAAAAAAAAAAAAACAGTGCGGATACCTGTAGGTCACAGTTTTCTGTGTTGTTTTGATGAATGGCTTGTCAGTTTACAACCCCATAATAGCTTCCTTCAATCAGTGATGCTTCCCTGACAATAATAAAAATGTACCCCATGCTAAGAGATTGAACATTCATACCTGTGAACGTGTACGCAAACTCACAAACACAGAAGTGAAAGGGAAGGTTCCCTACACTGCCCCATGTATTATTGAGGTGGTGTAGATCCAGCCAGACG